>JAEAOA010000547.1:747500-882500 GCA_016746295.1 Potamilus streckersoni | reverse complement strand
CTTGAACCATGCACAGAAATAAAGAAAATTATATGTTCAGTCATAAATAGCTATAATATACTGGTTGTAGTATTTCCAAATACTACGCATTGCCAGAGAGAAAGATTGAGAATTTAATTTGCTTTAGAAAACAGTCTTTATGTTAATTATGAAACTGTTGCCCAAAACCAAAAGCAAAACATGTTAATGGGAGAAAACCAATTCTTAATAAATATTTTTTAAAAATATTAATTAAACGATACCCAACCCACTCACTCAAAAGTTCGAAGCCTGCCTTCATCAAAGGGAGATAACTCTTTGATAACATTATTTAAATGAAGTCGTGATATGGTTTGTATTTATTTTTAAAAACCCCATTGCACTTTCTAAAATAAATACGATACTAATGTATAAATTTTCCATAATAGTCAATAATAAAATACTCAGAAGAATACAATATTTTAAATTTAAAGAATAATTACTTGTCAGAAAGAAACAACTAATTGCAGGTTCAATTATATAAAGATTGCAAATAATTTAAAAGATAATTATCATAGTTGAGATAAAAACTTGTAACAATGCAGTCCGCACGGATAGAGTATACATGAACTACGCATATCGTACAAAGTAGTAAATTTTTAAAATGTCAGAATAAAACATTTTCTATTAATGCCAGTGTAACATGTATTCACGGCATTTGTAGAAAAGTCTGAAGTTAGAAAGGTATTGGTGGCCCAGCGATGAGCAGAACACAGTGAATCGGCATGACAAGCATACCATTTGAGAAAAGATTTTCAGTTTTCAGTGGCAGAAATTTTGAATGAGATGCAGAGAATAGGTATCTGACACCAGATACAAGTCCTTAGTAACGGCGACCAAAACGGATATAGCTACTACATCTTAATGCATGGAAGACAATCCTCACATGGTGTCCCTTATATATCAATCTACGTACAGGACAGATAGTGGAACATTCACAATTGTACCGAAAGAGAAAAATACATGAAATATATAGAAAATCCATATATCTGGAATTCCAATTGAAATCTCATTGGTGGTGACAGCAAGAATGTTCCAGCCTAAGATTAATAGGAAAGCATAAGGGCTCAAAAAGGCAGACGTATCATTTGTGTGATGTGCAAACAGTACCTTATAGTTTGGAAATGGAAAAGCAAAATGCAAAGAAAAAAAGGATGATTTTGCATACATGATTTCAACATGAAGAGCTGGTATAAGGTATGTATTTAACGTCGAAATTGTGAGCACTGTATCAAAGTAATTGCTTAAATGAGAGAAGCCAACAACTGGAGGAGCCTGCGCCTAACAGTGAAACTGCCTCAAAAAAAGGAAAAGACTACAAAAACCACAACAATATAAACTGTGCCATCAACTGTTTCCCAAAAAGGAGTAATAATTGCCTTCAGATTTGTTACTCTCGGAAATAACAACAACCATACTATCTTCATCCAGACCCACTGGTTGCTTGTGCAAAGTGCGCGATGCACACAGGCACCAAAGCGGAAATATCCGGCTGGTTGCGTTTTGGAATTTTGAATTTTGAATTTTGGAAAGGCACCGAAAAGCGCCAAACATTCATCGCGTACACAAGACAAACACCACGCGCCAGGCTTGCATGCATCTTTCGACTATATATGTCTATCATAAAAATCTCCAATCCTAAAGGCTCGGTAAACACACAAGATATTTGAGAGGAAATGAGTAGGTATCAGAGTTCTAAAAGGAAGATATAAAACACCCTCTGAGACTCCTGCTAACGTGAACACCATAAAGGAAAAGAAATAGGGATGACAAAAACAGAAAGAAAATAATAGGAAAACAGATCATTATAAACTGATGAAAACCAGACACGCTTTGAAAATCTACGAGATAGTATTTATCAGGACGTGCCAGATGACAGACGTGTGCAATAACACCGTACATACGAAAACCAAACAATAAGTAAAAAATAAATCTTACATCTATATCGAAAACAAAAGCAATCATTCATTCTGTTTACAGATGCAGAAGAGCTGGATGGATGTATATGACACATGCATAGATGCACTGAAACAAAACAAAAATGTAATACATCTCTGCAAATCTGATCCCAAAATATAAAATAGAAATAGAATACAAAATAAATCTTATATAACTTGCACATACAGAACAAAATTCACAGATAATTTTAAACTTATTTAGCTGGGAATGGCTAGAAAACCTACCAATAGAAAATATCTGAAGAAGAGCTCTGACCCGGAGCAGTTAAGCCTAGAAATGCATTGGTGATTAAGACGTTCAGCGTGAACATTGGAACCTCGACCGAAAACAAACCTCACAATTCCATATTCAAAGCTAACATTCAAAATTAAAATTTTACGTTCGAAGATCGAATTTGGATTCCAACATGCAATTTGAAATTGTAAAATTCTGAAACCTGTTTTACAAATCTACAATAAATTTAATAATTTAAATTTTAATTTTATGTTTAAACGTATAAAGCTTTTCGGCATTTTGAAATTCTTAAGATTAGCCACCTCTCAAGCTTGAATCATACATGCATGCAGCCACAGAGATGAAGATTTTTAAGAAATGAAGAGATAATAAAAGAATTAAAGAGAAACACTGAAAGGCAATTTAAACAGAAAACTTAATTATAAAATATAATATAACAGTAACCACCATGAAAGTTAAGAACTTAAAGTTTAAAATGATTTTAACCTTTAAGAGTGAATCTTATAAACAGAAACAGCATACGAGTTTCCCAACGTATTCACAAAATATAATAACAAATATAATAGACTAAACAAATAAACAACAACATTCAGAGCATAACCAACAATAAGCAATTGTTACAAAGACTCAAAGGTGTAAAATAAATTTTAAAAAATATTGAATAAATGGTTAAGATAAATTCAGACAAACTCTAAGCAAGAAATCAGTTCAAAACATTGAAAAGAATGTTTAAAAGAAATTTAATATGTCTGAAAAATATTAACATAAATTGAAATAATTAAGAAACAATGATATTTGAAATCAAGAAAGGAAATAATGTTAAAATGTACTTTCTTGTGTCAACTGTTAAACATAATTTACAAATTGAATAAATTTTAACATTTAAAATGTGGTCTGCATTTGACAAATTGTATATAATATTACAATAATTATTTTAAAAATTTAGAACAATAAAAGATCAAAGATCTTAGAATTTTTCAAAGTAAATGTACAAGAATGCCAATAATACGGAGTTTGTGAATAGAATTAAACTACTAACAAAATAATGAAAATTGGAAATAAATTTACAAACATCTTACAAATGTACAATGTGTGTTGAAATTTGAAAGAAAATAAACCAAGTTTGTAAAATATATTCAAAATATTTGGGTAGGAGGTTAAAATAAGGATAACGATACAAATACTGAATTATGAATGCTAAAATTACAAAACTTATAACAAAGGGAGAATAAAACAGGTAAAATCCAAATCTTAAACAAAAATGAGAACAGTTTTAAAACAAAAACTTTATGAACTTCAAAATTTAAGAGAATAAAAACCTACAATGCCTACAACTCGTCCTCTCATGGTCTTTGCAATATTATTTACGATGACGTAAGTGTGAGTATATGCAATAATAATAATAATAATAATAATAATAATAATAATAATAATAATAATAATAATAATAATAATAATAATAATAATAATAACAATAAAAATAATAATAATAATAATAATAATAATAAAAATAATAATAATAATAATAATAATAATAATAATAATAATAATAATAATAATAGATAGCAAATTTTCACCTACGTAATTTATATTCTCCTGAAATAGTAAGCACAGTAAAAGTTAAGTCTGATGATAAAAGGTACTCTTGTTTTGGTCAAATATATTGTTATGAGTGTTTCAATGTGAGTAGATGCTATTCTTTTGATTTTCCGATCACTTTCATTTTTCCTTATTTTCATTGTGTGTGTGTGTGTGTGTGTGTGTGTGTGTGTGTGTGTGTGACTCAGAAAACCAACGTCCTTACTTGTACCATACGTTAATGTACTTTAATATTAGTTACGTGATCTGATTTTATCCGTTCTTAGGAATATGGGTTGATTTTCTTTGAATTCTTCTTGTCCCAGTGTCCTTTTCTCCAGCTGCATAACGGGTAGCTTCACTTTTATCTATTGAGTATTATTGAAATTCCCCATTAGGGTTATCGGACGTTCAGTATTTTCAATTATTGTTCTGTTACTTTCACAAGTTGGAATACAAAGCAGAAGTGAACTATATTATAATAATACATCGAATTTCTCTAGACAGCGACCATAGGAGCTTGACTGTTTGACCAATATCTTAGTTCCCTCTGTAAGAGAATAACAATTGTTCTAAATCTATATGTTGCAAAAAGTAGTCAGTAAAATATAGGGTACGGCAAACAAACTTGGAAAGTAGTAGTGATTCAAGAAGAGAAATATTATACGTGCAAAAAGAATCATACAAAAATAAATACATATATAATGAATATTCGCAATGAGAACAAAGGAAACATGACTTAATATATCGATAGGATAAAGTTCACTTTTTTTACACATCATCACAGTGGGATTACGGGTTAAGGTAACAAAATTGACATGGATCCTAAGTGAATTTGACGATTCTATGCTACAGCAGAATAGAGAATTAATTAATTGATTAGCTGTACTAGATCTTAAATGGTTAGTAATGCACAAGTTAGCAACATCAATAAAGAGAGATGACATAAATATATCGAAAAGACAAAAGTTGAGAGCTGTTGGTGGTTTACTATATCCACTAAAATAAAACCGTGTAAGAGAACTGTGCCGTTGGCTGAAAAGAATAATATAATATAGTGTCCAATAGCATTAGAAATACACCTCCCCTTCAATATAATATAATGTCCAATAAAATTGGCAAAACACCTCCCCCATCAGAGGAACATTTGACAATAGTCTTACACAAAATTGCTTGTTCTAATAAAAACCACTTTTTTTTCATGGCATTGGAATACATTTTTTTTCAAAATAGAGATACATTAAAAAACGTCTGTAGACTTGAATCCGTCTGGTGTGCTCTATTTACAAATCTAAGATAAGCGAAGTAAAATGAAAAGCGTTGAATACTCAGTCCAAGGGAAAAATATACATATTGTCGGTTAAATCCTACCATGCACAGGTACATTGGCAACCGTCCAATACCGAGAACATATGAAAAACGGAAATAATGAGAAATGAGGACAAAGGAGGATAAAGATGATACAAGAAAAGATACAGCAGATAGAAAGAATGTAACAGTAACGAAAGAATGCACTTCGGTCAGTCACAATGGTCAGGACATATTAGCATCAACTTGCAATTGTCTGCAGACAAAACAAGTCTTCAATGGTGTTTATGGTTAAAAGTCAAGATAACCTATCGTGAACTTTAATAAGAACTACTTGTATACTGAGGCAAGAAAAATAAATAATGTCAGTTTCGTAACTAAAACCTATGTAGAGTATTCTTTTATTATTTCCGACCTTTACCAAAAGGAAAAGACAAGACAACTTCGATATATTTACCAATATCAACACGATTTCCATATATATATATATATATATATATATATATATATATATATATATATATATATATATATATATATATATATATATATATATATATATATATATATATATATATATATATATATATATCCGTGTGGGTGGGCCTTTGTCTCTGTGTGTGCGTGTGCACTTTATAAGGTAATTTCCAGAAAGAATTATGAATTACACCTCCAAACATTAGTCCCTATTCGAAGAAGTAGACTCTTGTTTAATAGCAACTTGTCACTTATTCGATGAGATACGTCCTTATGTAATAGCCACTAGTTACCTATGCCACGAGATACATCCTTGTATAAAAGCCACTAGTCACGTATTTGATGAGATACGTCCTTGTATAACAGCCACTAATATCACATTCGACGAGATACGTCCTTGTATAACAGCCACTAGTCTCACATTCGACGAGATACTTCCTTGAATACTAGCCATTTGTCTCTTAATCGACGAGATATTTCAGTTACGGTTAAAAGCAACAACGTAACTCTTCTAGAAAGTATTAAGTCATTGTTTGAAAAATTGTACATTTAATTTTCATAACTTGTGGTTAAGTAGGAAAAGACGTACATGTGATTGATAACATGATAATTGTGACAGCTGGTTAAATTATATACATGTATAAGTTGTAATAATATATAGTATGCAATTGTCTATATAGTCAATAATTACTTCAAATAGCAACCTTGAAGTTAGCTTTGATAGCTTACTAGGCAATCCTTTTTCATGTTAAAAAGTGGCTTCTTTTCTGCTTGGTTGTTTGCTAATAAAATTCCACAACTATGGTAGGCGGAGTAGTGTTGATGCTAGTTATGTGATGGATTTTCCAAATAGGAACATGAAAATTATTAGTTTCCGAATAATTATTCCTGTCGACCCCAAACAATTGAAGATGTAAAAGTTCGTAACGTTTCTACTGGACAAATATTCGCAACTGTCGTCACTTCTTACGTTATTTCAGAGTATTCTGAAATCTACAGCATATCTAACCATGATGTTGATTTATTGGTTGTGCGGCCCAGATGCAAAAGTTATAAAAACACTAATAATTATCAAAAGATTTATGTTTGGTTTCTTTTGGAATGGGTTGGTTTATATTCCAATTTTGGATGGAAGCCAAGAAGATTTAGTGTCATTTGATGATAGATTATCCTTGAACTGAAGTGTCTTATGAAAGTATATATTTTAGCAGTTATACATCTCTTTGTGTTTTACAGTCATGCATTGTTTTTAATTTTTATGCCAAAATTGCAACATGATACAAAATACTATGCCCACATGGTCAAATAGGTCTGTGTTTTAGCATCCATTTGGCATTCATTCTATACATAAATACAGTAAATGACATTGTTATCCATACTTGAAGTCATACGATACATTTCGCTCGGATATGTTTAGATCTAACAATTAAATTACGTCAGGTATGTGCATATAATTTATTTTATCTCTGCATCTCTGTGTCGATCATAAGCTTTCAGCAGCCCTCCACAGCCTGAAGCAGTTCTGACCAACCAGCCAATGCACTATGCTCCTCCCGGATATTACCCGAATGCTCCATATACCCAACATCCAGGATTTCCGCAGATGCAGATGATGCAGCCGGTATGTATTGAGTGATATTAAATGTAGTCGGTATAGTTATTTTTAAAAGCGATTCAAAATCAAATGATGATGCAAACACCAGTTTTTTTATGAATTTCAGATACAAAATTCCATGATAACATTTTATGAAGCAACATGAGATTTGGATGAAATCACACTGAACATTCTCTCAGACATTTGACACTAGCAAAACTTTGTCATCATTTCTGTCCTGGAGGGATATTTATTCTTATAAAACAGATTCAAATTAAAGTTTAATAGAATTAAATGAGATTGGAATCCGACAGGAAGTTATGACTAAGTAGTAACAAAATAGATATTGGATTGATGTGACAAAATAACTCTTCACAATTTATCCATCTATACCAGTACTATGTACACCCAAAATATCAAAGATGATGCTTTTAAGCTGAAAACATTGATTTATTTATCTCTCCTTTCTTTTTCGAATGGTCTCGTGATTGCCTTTATATCTTCTTCTTTAGATCCAACAAAGCAGCAATACCACTGTTGTTATAAATCAGCAGCCACAACGACGCGCTGGTCCTAGAGACTGGAGTACTGGGCTTTTTGGATGTCTGGAGGATGTGTCCTCATGTAAACTCTCCCTCTGTCTTCTTATGACGTATGAAATTTCCCAAACGTTATGAATAACTAATGATTTTTATTGTAAGCCGCTGTATCGTCTGATAACCTGGAATGATATGTTAGTGGAATGAGCTTGGATCTCGGTTAAAAAAAAAATTTAGCATTTATAACAAGTATTGTATCTGCAGAGTGTATGGACCGTTTCGATGGACTCACTTTCATTTTAGTGCATGTGTGTTTTTGTTTCTTTTTTTTGTTGTTGTTTTGGGGTATTCTGTTACGTAGACGAAGTTGTAACTGTTTTGTCTTTTCCAGTATTATATTTAGATCGACATATCGCTTAACAAGAGTACCACAAAAATGTTAATAGACAAAAAACCGTCTACATTTCGGTTTATCACCTGTTTAGTCACATGATACAGAGTGTGCATTTAGTAGCGCCTGAAAATATCACCCTAATTAATATTATTTTTTTGATTTGTGCAATATTGATAGGAATCGGTTTGCACTATAGACTTACAATGAAAAAGACAGTCATCATTATTGTGCTACTTCTTTAATCTGTGCAATTCTTGTTGTAACAGACACATTTTCTCTCATTCTAGATAGTTGAAATGATGCATTTCATACAAATAGTTTACCTCCATGTCAATGACAGGAGCTCTTCGTATGTTAAGGGCTCGTTGTGGTCGAGTGCTCTAAGGCGCTGACAATAAATTTACTAACAACTCCGGTGGCCTAGTGGTTAGAGCGTCCACCTCGGATGTGGGAGGTCGTGGGTTCGATCTCCGGTCATGTCATGCCAAAGACTTACAAAAATGGTACTAACAGCTGCCTCGCTTAGCGCTCAGCATCAAGAGGTTAGTGTTAGGACTGGTCGGCTTTGTGTCAGGATAATATGACTGGGTGGGACATCATGCTACATGTCTGCGGCATGATGAACCAGTGCTAGACATCACTATAAACTGCCACACTGCAGACATCGTAGCAATATGACTGAACAAATGTTAAAGCTACGTTAAAAATCCAAATCACACTCGCATCACATCACAATAAATTTACTCACATCTCACCTATGTCCACGTGAGTTCGAGTATCAGATCGGCAAACACGTGTGTGCTAGAAGGCTTATCAGTGGCTTTTCGTGCCTCGTAACTTATTATAAATAGAAAAATTAGCGTTAAACTCACTAAACCATAAAACCAAAATTTTCACTATTTTCTGAGTGACATACAGAATGAAGATGTAAATTTGTCAACTGAGTAAATAATACATGTCAGCAATGGCTGATGCTGTTCACGAACTTTGAATTTGGATTCCTGTTAATGAGAGAACAATACTCAGAGCTCATTATCCTTAAAAACCTTTTATTTGATAGCTTGGTGTTTGTTTTGGCCTGTGTTTTAACACACGAGGAATAACCCACACGTTCTGTCCCTTGAAGAATTGATTAATACTTCATTTAACTTTTTATCTTTGTGAATAAGTTACTATAACATAGTAAGGATAATTTCAAATATCAGCTTCTACAATCATTCCGAATATTCAGGTAGGAACTAAACCTTGGCAAATACTGAAAGTACGTCCACTCTGAATGAAGCAGCGGAAATCGTCAAGCGGGATCATCTCAGAGCTTGGAAGTATTGCACACGTTCAAACATAGCTGAGCCTTATCTTAGAGAGTTATTACTCCACCCCACCCCACCATACCCCACCCCACCGATATTCTCTAATAGCGACAGATAAGGATATTCAATGTTATATTTACCTTATGTATGGAAGGTATTCCTACTCCGGGTCACGTTAGTCGCTTGGTGCAGAATCCGGTGAAAGATTACTCGCTGAGTTTCGGTAACAATCTTACGGACAGATGGCAGCGGCTTCCAGTTACCGTGTATTTAAATAAAGCATCGTGCACCTGGCAGAGGTCATACAGTGTAGCTATTCTAAACAAAGTCTCAAGGCATCGGCCACTGCTCTCTTGGCACCGTTCAAAGTCACAGTCTGTAAACCGGTCAACAGAAGCTGTTGACGGTATTGACTCGTCCTGTTATTATTTAACCCCTAGTAGTTGCAGTTTCCAACAGGTTAAGATATATTTGGTTCATAGTGGACATATCACGTGCGGCAGATTAATTCTATCTTTGCATAATTTTTGCGCAGAACTTTTTAAAGGTCTTGCTAGATTACAGCTAAATCATCTTTGAGTTACTCCTCCTCTTAGTCTTATCTGTTATGCTGCTTTCAAGGGTTTCAAGGATTATGCTCATCCCTTCGGCATTTAGTTCGGCAAAACCGACCAGAAATGATCCCATCTAAACCGACCAATGTGCATTTTCAGTTTGGAAAGGCTAAGCAACTGCAAAAGTCCAGTAAACCAACCTTTTCACGCCATTTTTTTCGACCTTCCTGAAAGAGACAGACAGGCTGGAAATACATGTAGAGAAATTCCTTAGAGGGATTGTTTTTGCAGCCATAGGAACTCTATGACTTTGCCGTAGTGCGTTTCTCTTCCTTCTACACCAATAGATCTCATATTATAATTCTTTTGAGAAGTTTGATGAGGTAGCACTGAATATTGGTTGGATTTTTAATTAATATAAATGGCTTCGTTATTCTTTCAAGGACTTATGCGTTTTCATCAATCACATATCCAAGAATATCAAGGCAGTGCGAAATGTGCTGATAAGAGAGCCAAAAATACCTTTCCAGCTTTCTACTATCTGACTGCTCCAAACCCCAAAAGACAGAACGTTTCAGTTAATTAACTAATCTTTTGTGAATTTGCTATAATTCAGACACATGGCTTAGGATTATGAAAACTACATTAAAAATCCAAATATCACATACAAACACTCTATAAATCCGAATATACATACATACATACATACATACATACATACATACATACATACATACATACATACATACATAGATACATACATACATACATACATACATACATACATACATACATACATACATACATACATACATACATACATACATACATGCATGCATGCATACATACATACATACATACATACATACATACATACATACATACATACATACATACATACATACATACATACATACATACATACATACATACATACATACATACATACATACATACATACATACATACATACGTTAGCTGACATACATGTGATTATAAAAATAATTATAGTTAAAATGTAAGATGAAATGAAAAAAAATGTCGTTATTGTTGTTATAGATGAAAATTGTCATTATCAAACATAACCCACATTCCTTTCAAGGCATGGGTGTATACTGTTGTATTCCCTGTTACGCATGCTACTTGGCTGTGGAGCTGGGCGAGTCTTGCTGTCTTCCGATCTGTTTCCCTCCATGTGAATGCGCACCCGCATGTGGAACACCAACCCCGTGGCTCGTGGCTCTAAGGGTGAAGGTGCGAGAGGCCAATAAAATCCAGGTATGACAAAGACTACCAGATAGATAGATACTGATATTATTTTTTCTCTCCGTATATTAGAAACGGTACAACCAATAATTAAAGAATAGCCAAAAAAATGGAAGCAAAAGTGATTAAATTAGACAAATGACACACACTTATGACCGTTCAATATCTCCCACTACAATGGAATACAAAAATACAATTTCAGAGAATATTTTAAATGATTTACACTGCCAAACCTTAAACTGATAGTCACGCACATACCGATAACAGCATATCTCATTAGTGTTAGACATAAAACACAGTATATCTGCCAATGCAGGTTGTATCCCCTATGCTACCAAATAAATGTAATCTAACAAATAAATATTGTCAAACTTGTTATACAGCTACATTTTTCGTCCGATTTACACGCAGCGGTTGAAGAGCGATGTTCTGCCATTTGAAAACGATTCCTATATCAATTTGTCAAACGCTTTGGACATACTTAAATCAGGGTGGGAAGTAATAAAGTATATATAGCAATTCGCAGATGTATATGGAGAGGTCTTTATGAATATTATATAATATAATATATATATATATATATATATATATATATATATATATATATATATATATATATTCTTTATACGATAGGGTAGTATCATGGGCGACTGTATGGCTGTTTGTTGTTGTCCTGCATGCGTGATGTGTCAGCTGAAGCGAGAGAACGATTTCATCCGTCAGCATCCCAATGATCTCTGATGAGCTAACAAACAAGGAAGGTGACTTGAGCCTAGCAAAAGAACTACAAAAAAGACGTTTCAATATCTTTGGCTGAATGCCGAACTGTTATATGTTTCATCAATTGAATGAAATCAAGAAACTGGTCGCAACTAATGCATTTTGGCTTGTTTCCATTTATTTATTTTTTGTTCGATTTCGCTTGCAATTATTCTTCCACTGAAAGTACCATTTAGATTACGTACTTCATTTAAAAATGGTAATTTTATCTGCTGTCCTGCTTTTCTAAAATTTAAATTACTATTTGAAAAGAATGTTAATTTAAAAGAAAATATTTAAGCACATAGTCTTTCACTTACAGACACGCATGTTCACACAAACATACATACATATTTATCTATCCACTACTTTCATAATGCATGATGTACCAATTATGCTAATTCCACTGTGCTTTACGATCTTCAGACTAAATCTCCTAAATCCCTTTTCACTGGGTTTGCTTTATGGTTTATGTAATATTTAAATTAAATGCGTTACCTCAATATTGTTTGCCGTTTCATATTGTTTCGTTTTCAGATTTTGATTCCATTTTCTATTTTTTGCCATTAGCAGCAAAGAGGCTGAATCCTACAACTTTCCATAGACCTTATTTTTTAAAACTAAGGGTTCCTACGAAGGCTAAAAAAAATTTGCCTTAACAGTAAAAGCTTCTCTAATTGACCAGATTTTTTCAAATTTTTTTCAGAATCTGGTCACTACGTGTATGTCACTCAGCCTCTCTGCTGCTATAAATTAAACAGCCAGTATAAATATTATTAATACTGTGTATTGGAGAACCACACTCAGCTAAATTAACATAAGAGTGACTAGAGACAATTAAAATATATAGACCTGTTCGTGATTCTGTTAAGCAACAACTACAGTAACATCCGAAATGTCAAGTTGATTATACAGACGATATTAAACAATTATTTAAACCTATCACTGAGACCACTAAAGATATTCAACCTGTGCTAGAGAAAACCGCTGAAACAACTGAAAAAATAGCAAAAAGAACTAAGAAAACAAAAACGATTCTTGAAAAACTTCCAGCCGAAAGAGCTGCTGTGATGCCAGTCCCGTAAATATATGGGGATGCAGATCAGGTAATAGAAGGTGCTGAAACAAAAGCATCTGAACCAAAATCAGCAGCTGAATTGATAACTAAATTTTAATGAAGAAACTGTTAAGGCAATTAATAACCTTAACCATAAACAATTAGCTAAATTTGATGTCGATAGCTTTAGTCAAAGAGGTAAATTAATGAAACCTGAACACGCTAGAGATATTAAAACACGTGATCAATGGCAAAAAGTATTATATCGCATACACACGAATGTTTAACAAACTAGAGCTATGTTCCATTATATCAGGATTATATTTGGGAAATTAAAGAGGAGAAAAAACAAAGTAAAAATCAAAACCCTCCAAAACAAAAAGCACCAAACCTATTTGAGCAATCACTTCGTGATTATCCAGAATTACCAAAAGCACCATCGAAACCAAGTAAAAAAGCAACACCGAAACCAAGTGAAGAGGAAGAAGAATTTAAAAACGCTACCGGCGCAACTGGAAGTGGTCTAGGTAATGGTCTTATTTCTTGCCCAAGTAATGTCCTTGCTGATGTTAATCGACTAGAAATCCTCGTTGGAGGAAACGAGCTGGTAATAATTCATCAAAAATCATTAATGTAGCAGCTGATATGTGCAAACCATAATTACAGACGGTATCATGGATATTAATGTATATCGGTCCCTCATTAATGAAGTCGCCGATGACTTCCACAGTGACTAGATACAATTAGTGATAAAGTCACTTAATAATATAAATGATCGTGTATGGTACACAACGTGGACCTACCATGTTCAGGGTAATAAACTCTAGATTACCGGTATACAAAACAACCTACGGAGATGGACTAGGTGATTTTGTTCAGGGTCTGTTTAGAAGAATAACCCTAAAAGCAATACCAATTGCAAAGCAACTAGGAATGAAAATACTGCATCATATTTCATATAGCTCAGATTCTGTACTGTCCTAATGTTTCTTTGTTTCAGATTATTATTGGATATTTTAGTGTATAGTGCTCAAAAATACTTCTCAGATCATTTGAGTATTTGTATGCTCTTGAGCCATTCTATCAATAAGTTGATTCTAGTCCTCCCGAGACTGTACTCCTCCCTTGCTATCAATTCCGGTATTATTGCATTAATATAGGTGCATGTCGGGTACATTCTAGGAACATCACTTGCGAGGACTGCTTCATTGATAACTATACCACTTTCTATTCTTTCTACTGCCCAATCTTCACAAGATATTATACCATTTAACTTCTGAACGTATGATCTATAATCTGGTATTCTTATGCTTATTTTTTGTCCGATAAATAATAAGATCGTTGTAGTTGTGTTATTACAATATAAATTGGCGCTACTAGCGGCCATCCGGTCACGTTTCTGATCGACGTCTATGAAAACGGCGTAATTGGGCGTTAAGATTCCAAGTGTGGCATTTAGTGTAGGCTCATTTACTTTGGAAACGATCTTTGATTCTTTCCTTGTTATAGATTTGATTCTGAATTGAAGTTCATCATATATTTGATTGCTTTGATATGATCCTGTTGGAATTCCAACGACGTTCAAGTAGCAATCCTCTGACCCTTTCTTATTCTTATACACGGATACCAGTGAATTGTTAGCTTCAAATTCGCCAAATGATTTTAATCCGATATTGGACCAAATATAATAAATTCATAATTGTGCCAGTGCAGTCTAAAGTGACTGGATTGGACCACATATGTCCCATAGATAATATTATTGGAAAACTAATATCGGTGACGTCGTTAATATAACTGTGGACGTCGCCGGTGTTGTGCTAGCAATCATATGTTCCAGTCGGGTAGTTATTCCTGCGGTCATTGTTATCTATGCAGATTTTAAATGTGGCTTTGGCAACGTTGTCGCCAGCAAATTATCAATGCTGACGACTATCTTGTGATAACGATAATAAATATCACTAATTGTGGCGCATTTACTCTCGCTTATATAATGTCTTTCCGGCAAATGTAGATAGTCGCGTTTGCGATAATATTAGGTATACCACCAGCTCGGATAACAACAACGACACCGATTCATAATGTCGGCAATAACACCTACGTCGCTCATAATGTAATAATTGACGTAGTTGTTACAACGGCCGGCGAGGAAAATGCATATACAATATTGTCGATGACGATGATACGTCTGCTGTATTCTTTTATTGTCGTGTGCTCTTCGATGATTTATTCAAGCAATGTTTTCCTTGTACATATCTGATAATATCTGTAAGATTGTGTGGGATTACTTTTCGCAAACTAAGTAATCAATTGAGGTATTCTGGCACGAATTCTAACAACTACAATACGTCGCCAAAGTTAATTATTTTGTCTACTGGATCCAATAGGCATATTTCCTAGGCATTTTGATTTAACATGACTAACACGATTCTGAGTCATCTATCTGTGGAATGGCGCTACTGAAACTTCATAAATATTCTAAATTTGGCAGAGCTAAACATGGAGAGACTGTACACAACGGTGACTCAGCGGTATGTCTGATAGTGTTATTTTTTCATAACTAAGTTGCTGATTCAGATACCACCGTGAATACCGCCAGTCTTTTTAAATTTTCGTTGATGTCAGAGTAATGTTTGAATTTGAGCGTAGTTGATATCGACGACTTTAGAAAATCCATAAAAGTAGTTAGCAACTAAATCAAGTCTGTTAGAACTTCTTCAAAGACTCGAGATCGTATCGTGGTTAATTTATCACTCCTTTACGTTAAGGTGATGTTGATCGCAATGTCTGTACCGTCCATATATTTTTTTTCTTTGCAGAGACCTCGTCCGATTCCAGTTCTTTTAGAACAAAAAATTTATTTCTGATCATGCTAAGTTGACTAATCATTGAATAGCTGGTTCTACAAACACAATTGTGTATCACATTGTGGATATCTGCGGCTGACACGTTTGTGTCTCTGAATTTTCCACTAAGAGAAAAACCGGGGTGTTATCTGCTGTCGCACCTGAAGCTAGCAGAATATTATTGACCCACTAAATATTGCTCGTCTTTAGTCACAAATGTTGACCATGAAAAAAGAAAAACATTATCCTGGTCAACATCGGTATGAAAAATAAGATTATAAATTTCTTCTCCGTTGCATATCAGTGCCGTGACACAGCATTAAATACCGCAAGTAGTTATGGATCCTATATAGGGGATCCGTTAATGACTGTCTTGATAATGTTGAATACCAGATGAGGACATCAGTACCACTGATATATTTTAAAAATTCTTTAGATGGCGCGGATTCATACCAAGCCATTTAAACAACACCATGCGGATCAACCTCGTATACATCCAAGTGACTACCTGGACACAAAATGGCGATCAAAATTAATATCAGTTTTAACGCGGTTTTGTTGTTCAGGTAACTCATCACGCATGACAACACCTTTGAAGTTTATGTTCAATAGCCAAATAGCATGAACGTAAATTAAAACTAGACATGATGCCTTTCAGCGAGACGTTCCTTGCAGTTGCAGACATTTACCGTATCGTTTTCCTAGCAATCTTTGACCCTGTTCCTTTTCTGGTGTTTTTAAAACATGTGCTGTTGCTTTTGCAATGCCATGCCGTCAGCGGTTCCAACGGAACCAAGTGCGTATGCTTTTTCAACAGCTTGGGCTGTAGCGGCAATCTGCGCTGGAATTACCGTTGGAAGTAGGAATATATCATAAGTCTTTGCTGTATCGTTGACCACATTTGCAAAAAGATCGATTCTCAAGCCATGTTTTGATTTATTGGTGTCATTTTAGTGTTTGAGCTGACATTCTCAGCGATAGTACATTGGGTCCTAGCTACACCGTCGATTGCAGCTTAAAATTCCGACCCGTTGTCAGTGTTTCATTGACACATTGATAAGACATTATAATATTATAAATTTTGTATCGTGTATTTTCAGCTGTCGCATTAATGACTCATTCTTCCACCAACAAATTCGAGCTCTATTGTTATGTCTGAGCGACTGCTCCATATTCAGCAAAGACTTCTGCTCGTGTTAAATTCACTCTTTTCAGATACAGGTGTTCCAGCTAGAAACAATAGATCGGATATAGCGTTGTGAAACCGCGTTTAGATATCTGCAAAACGGAGCCAACATTCTGATCGCGCCACAAGAATGTCATCGAACGATGATAAACACGTTCAACGATTGCTATTGAAATTCAATAACACCTCTTCAATTTTTCCGATTCCAAGCTTTTAGGCACAATTGTGTTTCACGTCAGTGAATCTACTCGGGTGTTATCCTGAACGCTTTGAATATATGTCGCGGTGCTGAAAGTCTCTTCTATGATGCTATCAGATTATCTGATTTGATAGTATGTGAATAATCCAGAAAGAGTACTTTGAATGCTCTCTGTGGTCATTGCCAACCAAGCTACCGTTTATTTTCCGTCGGTCCGTCGGTATCCATAAAGGAGAGGAGACGTTCCTTTTCAACGAGTGATCAATCATTATTGGTAAGTTTTGATGGCTGAGTCTGTGGTTTTCGTCGTAGTAGTCGCTAGAGTCTGTCTCAGATCGCTGAAAAATCTTTACCAAAATCATCGCCGACAGCGTCTGCACCTCTATCACGAACGACATAGATGGCTTTGATGCCTAATTGTTTCGCAATCGGGATCGATTTTTGGGCTTACCTTCTGAATCAACCTTGTTCATCAATCCCAAGTCCGTAGATAACCTGATAAACTGGTAATCGTGAACGTATCTCCCAGACTACCATAGGACCACGTTCCTTCAGCATTGTGTATACTCATGTAACTTTGTTATTGCCTGTCTAATTGATCACTTAGTGTGATAATAGTCGGTAATTTAATCGATTAGTACCAGATACACTCTGCTGTCCATGACACCACCGGTAAATAAACGCTGACAGATGGCAGCTGTTTCATTGATGAATTTTCAGCAATTATTGCCGGTCCGTCTGCCAACAATCAAACTTTCTTGTTGATCAACATCATCGAACATGTTGTTTGGGAAAAAGTTGATCGTTAATTATCGACCAGGTTTGCTTTTGCGACCACGCTCTCGAGTGACAAGGCTACATTCCAGTAGTCCTTTCAGGCAATGATTCGTCAGATGGTTTCAGATCGAAAGGGGTTTCCCTAACTCATCTTCTGCCCTTTTATGCAGATCTGTGATGTTCTCATCTCCTTTACTTCTTCAAGATGACACTTCGTATCTTCATGTCTTTCTTCCCGTTTCTGTGTTTAAAATTTATATACTTTAACGGGATTGAAATTATAAATAACTTTGGATCTGATTTGCTGAGTATTAAAGGCAACACGATATACATCCTCAACCAAATCGGCAGCCTTTAGAGTCTTAGCATATACTGATTTTATATATCGATAATTATCACGACTTCCAAACACAGCAATATCAAATATTTGATCTTAATCCATGAGAGCGGCAATATCATTCTAAACAAAAACTCATACAAATTCTGATGATTTTATTAGAATGAAAGTATTTAATGAAAATCTA
Organism: Potamilus streckersoni; assembly: GCA_016746295.1. NCBI lineage: Eukaryota > Metazoa > Mollusca > Bivalvia > Unionida > Unionidae > Potamilus > Potamilus streckersoni. The sequence goes on along the minus strand of JAEAOA010000547.1, from coordinate 863,924 downwards.
GTAGCCATTAAATGACGAAAGACAAACTTGAAGTTATATAAGCCCGTGTCACATATTAATATTTATTACCCCAGCCAAATGCAACAATATCAACTATTTGGTCTTTATCCCTGATAGCGGCAATAGTATAATCAGTAATATTTTTCTGCTTCATTATTTATAACCTTTGGTGGAGGTTGATGAAGTGTTTTATCTGTTTTCTGGTTGTGGCTAAACATGTTGATATAGTCCTTAAGCTTGTTGAATACAAACCAGCAATATCCTCGGGCATTATTTTAAGAGCTTTTGTGTTTTTTTAGATGCTGAACATGTTTTGGGCTGGTTTCGACAATTGGTTAAAAAAAACTGTTCTGTACCTTCTGAAAATTCTATTTGAGATTAATTATATTGTATATATAGTAATGTACCGTGATTTTTTTTAACCACTACGAGAAAATGCTTCGAATTTCTCTAACAACATGAAATTCCTCAGTGACGCTAATCCGGTTCAATGACATGTAACACGTGTAGCGTACTGGTATAGTCCGTCGCAAAACAGATACATAATAAATCAGGCTGCATTTGAAAAACACTAATACATCACAGTTGTATACACACATATGTATTTGAATCACATTATCTTAATTAAGTGAATCACGTTTAAAATGCGCATGTTGTGTTATTGGCACTGTGAGTATCTTTGCTTATAAATTTTAATATATATTTCTTACAACTAGCTCGGTAGTCTAATTTAGCACCGTTAGTCGCTAACGGGAAATTTGTTCCAGTTAGAATCACACGACGAATTTAGTAAAACATTTTGAGGGTACAACTGCGATCGCTTGAGAAGATGTTGAAACATCAAACAAAGGGTAATTGCTCCTCCATTTCCCCCGAACGCACTAAGTTGTTTATTTTGTATCATGGCTTTAGTTATGGCATGTGTGTGCCTGATTACATATTAACAACTAAAGTCCGGCCTGATTAAAGCACTCTGATTCTCTAGGATTTATGTCTCACACAAATGGAAATAACTCATGAAATAATATATGAAACATCTTTCAGCTGGGTGTGGTTATTTCCTTTTGTTTTTTTGTGTGGGTCCAACCAGACTTCCATAGAAGGCTCAGACGGGCTATAGGCAAGTACAAAAATCAGGATTTTTTAAGTTCTGGTTTGTAAGGGGTGGGATTTGGCCTGGGTGGGTGTCACCCTCCCCTGCCCCATTGCTCTGCTGACCGTACTGCTACTCATCATTATACCGCATCGTATGAAGCTTCAACACACCCCGGCACATGTGGGTACTCAGTTTCCATAGCTTACATTATTATACTTCATTATAGAAGATTATAGCTGAGATATTGGCTGTTTGAGCACTGTGCAGCACAAGTGGATTTTAGAAGCCACAGGATGGAGTAGATTCATTCATATTGATAATTTCACACTTTAGTCCAAGTAATAAATTACTCTACTGCATTATCTTCCACTGACTGATGACAAACAGTATCACCTACATACTTAAAGTTTACAACCTAATCACCTTGGTTTGTATGTTCAAAATCCAAAATTTATTTAATTCTCACTTATTCGTCTGCTTTTTCCTCCTTGTTCATTCATCGTTCATTGTTTGTCTAATGACGAGAAATCGCATATTCTATTGCATATTTATTGAATTATTTATTGTATACTTTAAAATGCAGGTGACATTTGTGAGAAATGTCGGAAGTCGGAACTTGTAAGTGATTATGTTCGTAACTTGTTACACATATCTCCATCGTAACGTCATTAAAACCGCCAAATATAAAATCAACTCTGGCCATTTTGAAAAGATGTAGGTATCGTCTCCGACGGGTATCCAATTTTAAAAAACATCCACAGGATTAACATTGGATCTCAATGTGGATACTAAAAGAAATTTATAAGTTTGCAAGGAATTAATATTATCGTTGGTGTGCGGATATAAGACAAGTTAACATGGTGACTCAAATGATGATACATCATGATACCTAGTTAGTATATCCCATAACATGTAGTGTGATTGAACAGCAAAAAAGGCAAATCCCACTTATTTAAATAGTTAAATAAATAAGAATAATGTTGCAAACAATGAAGAAAATATACATCATATAAACATATTTTTAAAATGAAGTGGAGATAACTGTACCTATAAAACGCGAAACGGAAAAAAAAGTACGCCAATAGGATCGGATAACGCTTGCCACAAATATAAAGCATGGATGAAATAGGACTCGTATCATAGATAGAGGGTACTCTGCAAAGTTTTATAAGAGCAAAGGGTTTTGCGTTTGGAAGATAAAGAAATATGCAGGGTTTTTTTCAATGGTTATACCCGCTATTTAAAAAAGATGGCCTTGTATATCTTATGTATTGTTAAAATAACATTCAACTCCATCTTTGGGTAAGGTGGGAGCAGGTGCATCATTGGGTATAATTTGGTCTGTAGAGTATTTACTAGACCTTAATTCCGTTGCTTACGTCTCAAACGACTGCTAACTCAGCATGATCAGTTTCAAAACCTGAACTTAAAATTTAAATAGGAAGAAACATTTGGTAACTTTCTTGTACCATTATGTTTAGTTTATTATTATTGATTCAGCTGGAATAGTTTGCTCTGGCAAAAGTTATTTCCGTATACATAGTAATGTTACATTGAGAATACTTTGGACTAGTCTAGATAGCTTGTGAGTACACTGGAGCAGACATTTTGCCATAGAACACAATTAATTTTACTATATTGTCTCTACATTTGTTTCTCAGTACTGAACTTTCCACTGTGTGACAATCAATACAAATCATATTTTAATCTAAAATACCTTCAAAGATAACTTTACGGTGAAGTTCTTGTCAAGGGTTGACCTGCATTGTTTTGAGAGGCTGAATTGTAAACAAAACACCAGGCAACAGAACACAAATTTCACTTCCGGATCATCAACAAGACCTTATTACTCCATGTGTTCTGTTGCTGAAATACACACAGACAACCACACCATAAGCTCACATTTTAAAGAATACACAATGGCCTTTAAATCCTTACCAAGGATGCCAAAATCTAACTCTAGCATCACCACCAAACTCAGACAGGAAAAAGTGATCTCAAAATAGACTGGGACTACATTCGTGGGTACTGAACCGGATTGTATTAATTTTGTACTGATGCCATTTAGAGGTCGTCAGTAGCATGTAAAAAGTGATCCGAGCGAAACATAGACGCGACTGAACTACATGACAAAGCACGTCCATGTAAACCAGTATCTAGCACAGACTAGTTTGCATAATACGACAAAGCGATTTCAGCTGCGTTAGTTGGAGAATTTTAGTCAGAGCATCGGCTCCTTACAGCGCTTATTTTGCCTTTGCTAACTACGTAATACCTACCAAAGCAGGAAACGAATTGAAAACTACCGGGTTCATGTCTACATTTTGGATATAGATACTGTGTCCTGATCCAGTCACGAGTTGGAAATTAAAAACAATACGAGTTCGAACTGGTAAAAAATAATATTGCCTATGCTTTTTACTGGCGAGGACGCAATTGTGATAAATCAACTCCGATACAAATTTTAAAATACTGAATACTCTGCTATGTTTGACCAAAAATGTTGACGCAAATGATATTGCAACTGCGATGAAGTAATTGAACTCATTTAGCGAAGAACAATGGAGAGTTGTTTTCGCTGAAAGGAGACAATAATCTTGTTTTAACAAGCCAGGAGCAGTTTCAGGTGTCAAACGTTACCCGATGATTACAATTATGAGGTGAGGGAATATATATGTAAGCCAAATGATATACCAACTCTGACTCATATCAGCTTTGAAAAGTCCACCGGTGTTATATAAAGATGAAACCAATTATCGATTTTAACACATTTTTTTATCTCGTATGACCGAGAGGATCTAATGTCCAATTAAGAATTTTGTCATAAAAAGTTTATGTTTATGACCATATGTATCGTCGTTATCACATGATTAGTTATCACTCGCCTCGTGTTAATAGCAACATGTGTTGTCTCAACAGGAGCTACATCAAATCCATTTATGCTAACTTAACTTGAGCTGGTATGTCGATGTGGGATATTATATTCTAATCTGAGTTATGTGCTTTTCGATTTGGAAAACTAACAGTCTAATATACCATCACAGCAAATTGTGATTCCTGTGAAATTAATTCTAGCGTTTTAGCAGTTTTATTCATTCGACACAAATTCCATTTCTTCTTTTGTTGAAAAATATGTTGAAATAATAAGTCGAGAATGTCCTAACCTTGTACCAACACTGATTAATAATACTTTCATGTTGTTCTACAATCTCTAGATTTTCTAATCTACTATCCAATTTATCACCATTGAGTTGATCAAACCTATAACCAACATGAATAATACCATGAAAATTTTCAAACCACATTAATGGCAGGAAACTATTGCCTTCTTCATAACCTCTCATGAAAACTGTATGTTTACGATAACCTGCATTGCTAATACACTGTGACCATAATTTGTTTCAAACATTTCCATCCTCGTTCTCTTCGTATATATCTGGTGAGTTTTCCAGACGTCCATATTGTAAATAATAATAATAATAATAATAATAATAATAATAATAATAATAATAATAATAATAATAATAATAATAATAATTAATAATACATATAAATTATTTAATTAAAATAACACGCCTTTTCGTTATATTTAACAAATTATGTCTCAAGCAATCTCTATAATATTCAATACTATGCAGGAAGCTTTATTTTGTTAATATACTTTAAACGGCAAATATGTCATCAGAATTTGGTCATTATTTTGTTTAGGCATAATATTGATTCATTATTTAACTATCTACCATCTGTGGTTCTACAATATACCGGATAAAATCCATGCCAAAATTTTCTTTTAGCAATAAAAAAGCCATCACTTTATCCGCTTCACTGTAGTCAAATCGGTCATCATATTTTCCGAAATAATATATCTTTGACCTCAAACTAGATATCACTGAACGCACAAAAATTATTTTTGTGAAATTGTTTATCGTTGTTACACAAAAAGTCGTGTTGTGGTAAAGAAACTTTCTGAAGGCAGAGGCTATTAACAGTCCTTGTGTTGCGATCGATTACGCGATTAATTGACATCACTTGTGAATACAAATAACATGACAGCCTTTTAACTTTGCGATCAAATGGGCATTTAAACTAGAGCAGGATTACAAATATCGTTTCCAACTATTTCTGATCTTTACATCATTTCAATGTTGTTTCTACTGACTGGTTCGAATAGTGATACCTATCGAAAAAGGCTATAAACTTAAGTATATTAGGGAAATAAGTATGAACCATGCTCTGCGCTCCAAAAGCAGGGAACATTAAATATCTACTACATAGTCAATAATATGTATGAAATAAAATGTATAATAGATGTCATATTACAAATTCCTAAGATATTTGACGAATCTGTAGTAACCGTTCACATAAATGATGTCGTTATTGATTTAGAACTGCTAGTGATACAGTCTGTCGTGTCAGGAAATGAAAGGTGTTACTGTCAGCAGGATGACGAAAAATATTATCTGATTACGGTAAAAAGAAAAAGTACGGTAAGTAAAAAGTAAATATTATCAAAATATGTTGCTTAATTAAAGTATATGTTGCATTAGCAGTTGCTATTTAGAAAATTTGGTACAATTATGGCGTTAAACATGGGTGGCAGATACAATAATCAAGATCGCATAAAAATAAGTTGCTGCATAAAGATTACTTTTCCAGGAAGTATAGAGCACACAAAATGTGAGCGGTTATTTCAAGTCATGACCCATGTGGTACATGAAACTGGTGAACCTGATGTTATGCAATGTCATGTTTTGTGCTCAAAACGCTTTTCTATACTTTTCTATACTACTGATGTACGCGAGTGCATAGTTGCAATAATACCGTGTGAAGATATTTCATTCATAGTACAAGAAAAGTATAACTATGGTTATGTCAACAATTATTTTCTATTTTGCATGATTTGTATTAAAATATCCTCATCTTATAACGATCCGCCTGTCAGATGCATATATGAACTGCAGAGCAAATGCTTTATACATGTTGCATCTGGAAACACTCACAATATCTCTGTATAAGTCCCTCCAGAAGATAATAACTTCTGGGTGGCTTTCTACTTGTTGAGTGAGTGTTGATTGCAGAATGTGAATCTCTCTCATCTGCTAAAGTGTCCTCTTCGTCTTGCTCCATTGACATCCTTAAAATTGCCACGTGTCGCATACACTGAAAATACGCATAGTTAGAATGTCAGTACTAGATTCAAATGATTGCCAATAACATAGCGAACTCCTAAGGATCTTGATAAAAAAAACTACATTATTCAATAAGCAGCAGAGAGGGTGAATCCTACAACAATATATTTGCGACAAAATCGATTAAAGCCTCAGAATGCCAATGGAGCCTTCCTACGAAATCTCATATTTCAACCAAAAAAAAATTAAAGGTCCCATCTTAGCGATTTTGTCGTGAATACATTGTCATAACCACACTCAAATTGCTGCCATCTACGTCTACAAATTTTTGCGACAGAATCGATTAAAGCCTCAGAATGCCAATGGAACCTTCCTACGAAATCTCATATTTCAACCAAAAAAAAATAAAGACCCCATCTTAGCGATTTTGTCGCAAATACATTGTCATAACCACACTCAAATTGCTGCCATCTACGGTCGCAAATATGTTGTCATTTCACCCTCTCTGCTGCTGATTAATACAAATTATTTAACCAAATATTTGATCAAGTCCAATACGATATCGTGACCGAGGGTCGTGTAAATTTATTGTTATAAATCCATATGGGACAGACTGAGCATGACTAAAGTAATTTTTAAATCCATTGAAGTCCATATCGGAACACCATGTCTGCCAAATATTTCGTAGCGTATGTGTATCAACGCCATTGAATACAGCAAGAATATTGCAGTTATCGCGAATCACTTTTGGAATTTGAGTATATCGTTGAGTGACATATATCACGTCAGTGTTTTTATGCCTACCTCGGGAAAATATTCTAGCAGGGTTCTTTTGATTATCTAACATTACATCATCGTACACTACAAGATTGTTTATGTCTCCATCGAGATCTTCTACTGATGGTGCATCATTAATATCAGTAATAAAGTCGATTACACTTTCACCTTTAATTTCTGATGCTTTTTCATTATAATCTTTTAGCACTTCATAGCACCGTTGATCATCTACGGATGGGGCAACTAAATATAATTTATCCCACTTCATAAATCGCATTATCAAATTAAGCAGTAATTGTGTTTTGCCTGATCCAGATGGTCCGATTATAATGGCACGGACAGAATTCGGAAGCGCTGCGTGGTGTTTTACCGGTTCTCTTCTTTTAGTCGCTGAAAAATCAATTATATTCATAACGCTATATATAAATTATGGATCTATATTGTGTTAAGTGTAAACAGCGTACTGATACAACCGATCAGACAACCATTACAACTAAAAACAATAGACTAGCGCTTACTGGTAAGTGTGTAACATGTGGTACAAAAAAATTTCGATTTTTAAAAAAAAGCAACTCGGAGGTGATATTGCCGCAAAACTTGGAAAACTCCCCGGAACCCCATGGGCAAAATACCCCGGAGAAAAACACCTTCCAGGATATAGCTACTGTGGTCCCGGAACGAGATTAGATATCAGACTTGATGATCAAAATCAGCCCCGGTCTGGTGAGTATCCGATAAATGCTATTGATAAGGCATGTCATGCTCATGATGTTGCATATAAAAGCAATAATTTGCAACAAAGACATATCGCGGATGTAAAATTAATTCATGCCTTAAATGCTATTCCCGATAAATCCTTCAAAGAAAAATTGGCTTCATGGTTGGTCAAATCAGCTATGAAAGGCAAATTAGTGTTAGGTGCTGGTAATTGAAAACACCAGTGTTTTTATAGTATGGAATCTATTTATTATTCTCCGAAAGGATACTGGAGGGGTAAAGCAGCAATCAGTAAACTCGCTAACGCTGCAAAAGTGAAAAAATCCACTGCAAAAGATTGGTTATCCAAACAAGCTATATGGCAAATTTATCTACCACCGCCTAAACAAATTAATTATTCTCATTTTGATGTTACCGTACCCAATGAAGTTCATCAGGCTGATTTATTGTTTTTACCACATGACCATGGTTACAAATACGCGCTAACTGTAGTTGATATTGCGAGTCGATTTAAACAAGCAGAACCATTGAAAACAAAGTCAGCTTCTGAAGTCGCTTCTGCATTTGAAAGGATTTATCGACGAGGTCCTCTAAGATGGCCAAATCTATTACAAGTTGATCCTGGCAAAGAGTTTCAAGGTGCTGTTCTATCAACAATGAAAACTCATAGTGTTACAATACGACGAGGACATACTGCGTTACATCGTGATCAGGCAATTGTAGAACGATTTAATCGAACTCTTGCAGAACGGTTATTTGGATATCAATATGCAAAAGAATTCATCCAAGAAAAACGATCTCGTGAATGGGTCCAAAGGTTACCGAGTGTAGTTGCAGCGTTAAATAATGAGATTACTCGAACTATTAATATGAAACCAAATATTGCAATAAAAAAAGAATATATTCCCGAACAACCGCAGCGGGTTAGCACTCAGCCACTTCTCGGTGATGTTACTGTGAGATATTTATACGAACCAGGAGAGCTTGAAGGCGGTAAAAGAAGAGCTACTGATCCTATATGGAGTGTTACTACGCATAAAATTTCAACTATAACGCGATCAACTGGTAGACCTCCAATCTACAGATTGGATTCAACTGCACCTCAGCGTGGTTTTACACGCGAACAACTACAAGTCATTCCGGACGATACTCAATTACCGCCACATGGTCTTAACTAGCTCCGTTACGTCTATTACACTCAAGACAGGTCAACATCACATTGTTTCTGACATGACCAAGACTGTTATTTTTTCTGTCTACGGTGAATTGTCGAGGGTCTTTATCCGAATACTGCCAGTGCATTATACAATTGCAGCTGGCGCAGTGATTATTCTGTTGTTCTTTTAATGCGATTATTACTTCAGCATCAATATCAAATTCTCGTTGTTTTTTTTTGTCCTGCTGTTTGTAGCCAGAGAGTTTTTTATTAATGATGCTAATATCAGTGTTATCATCGTTTGCATTAAAATCATCATCGAAAACAATCCTTCGTAGTTGATTTATTCGTCGTACTCTGGACACTGCGAGATAGACTAAATTTGACCATTCAATGCGATTATCAACTATCCAAACAATTGTATCCGTGATGGTCAATCCTTGTGACGAGTGTATTGTTGTTACATAACCAAGCGTCCATGGTGATTTATCAGCGCATAATGCATCTTCTACAGTATTGATATCAACTAGCACAATATCATTTAACACTAGAATCTGTTTCTCCGTCTGGCCTGGAATTTCAACTTCAATATTCTGCTTTCGTGTATCCAATGGTCTATAACACAACGGCACTGGAAACGTTGGGAATTTTTTCTTGTGTAGCTCAAACAACTTTTTCTGAAGTGCGTCTCTGACTATCTTTCTACTTGCTACTACAAAATCATTTGGTTTCCATGTTTCCCAAAAATCATTCAAAGGTGTTTCAGAAATTATTTCACGCGCTACTTCACATTGAATTCTATCGGGTTGTAATCTAATTAGTTTTTTAAACTCACGTAACTGCTCATCGAGTGCTCTATAGTCAGTATCAATTTCTTCGTAATAATCAACAAATCCTTTTAACCAATTATGTGGACTTCTACCAACAAATGGTGGTGGTTGACCATGATCGCCGCACAATATAATTTTTGTATTTTTTTGCAATAACCAATCAAGAAACATTTTTAATACATCTTCTGAAACAGTACATGCTTCATCCCAAATAATAACCGCTGGAATAAATTTCTCACCCATTCGCTCAGGAGTCCAAGCATCGCCCTTGTATCGAAAAAAACTATGATACGTGCAAGCTTCAACATTTCGTTGTTTGATCTCTCTCGCTAGTCTATGGGTTGGTGTGAGTACAATCATGGACGTTCTCTCTCGATATAATTCTATCGCACGTGTTGTCTTTCCAGATCCACCACAACCGTTTAAATAAACTGTTTTATATCTACAAATTGGATCTGATATCGGTGGTGCTTTAGACATAGATTTTTCACTGATAGAATTATCGTTCTTCAGGTAACTACTTTTAATCTCAACGTCTGCTGATTCAGAATAATCGCGTTGTATTTCTTGTTTAATTCGCCATGTTCCCCAAGTCTCTTCGCTATTAGTAAATTTAGTTATCTCTTTGATATATTTTTTATCGACATACATTGAATCAATTGCAACTCTGACTGCTATACTAGGAAATCTATTTATCATTGCAAATAAATTGATAGATGCATAACCCAGCATAGAAGCTCTCAAATGTAGATATGCAGAGCTTTCTCCATCACTGTAAGTAACAATTCTACCTAACTTTGTTTTATTGGACAAAAAGGCTGTTTTACAATTTGCGTATCTATTTTTCTCTACTGCATCTTTAATAACGAAGTCGTATTCGGCATCATCTATAATCAATCGTGAGGATTGTTTTTTAAAGTTAAATTTTTTTCCACCCTGTGTAAATTTACCGATTATTCTTCGGCCGAGATCCTTTGCTTCATTATTTCGTTGATTAAATATTTTTTTTGACCATTCAATGATGTACTCCTCGTCAGCATCAATATGTTTTCTAGACTTATCGATTATACTATCAAGACATTCTGGTTCTGGTAACCAGACATTGGTTTGTTTTCGATATGAGATAATCGCTTCGCTGACAATCAACGAAACTAACACTTTACAATCAATCATATATCGCAATAACACTATTGGTAACCACATCCTTTCAGCCATGTGTCTACCAATCCAAACATAACAACACGGATGAAGTCCTTCAGCGAATTCAAATGATACTACGCAAGCAAAACCGGTCAAATCAAAATCAGGCAGTGGTCCATTAATAGCAACGCGAGTCATTTCATGTGTGGGATGTCCAAACCGTTTAAAATACTCACCAGCGAATCCATATCCTAGAAAACTTCCTGGATAACAGGCAACGATATCAACTGATATCATACTCTCACGATTGTACTTAACGTTCCATAGACCGCCATGATAATATTCCAAACAGCTGGATTGAACATCCTGTAAAAACTCTTTTCGTGTTGGTTTCCAATTATTTTTCTTTCTTGCAAAATGAGCTGCAACTGATGGAATTGTAAAACAATTTGTAAGTAACTGTTCGTAATCTTCGGATTTTTCATTAAAAACGCTAGCGTTTTCACTGAGACTTATTGCTAGATTTTTCATCCTATTATGTAGACTTTCACTACGATATAATTCACCGTTAGGTTTCACAAATTGATTGAATTGACATTCTTCATCTTCAAAACTATGAAGTAGCCATACTGATACAGGGTCGTTTTTACACAAACTAGCAATAGCATCGAATAATCTTTCTTCAGTGAGAATACCATCCTTGATGAATTCTTCTGGGATATACTTCACTGTTCTGTCTCGCGGGAATATTGTAACCGCGGATGTCCATGCGTGTTTGTTATGATCAATAATTTTGATTGGAGCTCCGTTTTTATTGTATTTCGATTCGTATAATACTTCGCCAGTTATCGTTAAAACGGTTATCGGAAATCTCAACGACTTTTCCAATCTAGCTATATCGGAAATAGTTGCTCCGTTCTCTTTCACTGTTAGCTCCCATTCATCTATTTTTTATGTCTTAGATCGGTTAATTTATTCCCACGGAGTGCATTTGTAAAATGTTCTAAGACTCTTTGTGCCACACAGTTGAGTGGCTTTTCCGCTGACGTTGACTGTTTCATTGGTGCTAGTTTTCCAATGTCAGGGTTATTTAACGGATACATCCCATAAACGACTGCTGTTTCTGGATACGCTTTTTCATAGTATGGTTTATCAATTCCAGTTAACAGCCCTGGTCTGGAATAACGGCTAACAATGACTGATGTCCCATCTTTGAGAATTGGAACAAATTTGTCTCTTATAATATATTCGCCCGATTCTAATTTGATAATGAATTTCACTCTGATAAAATACCGTTTATTGCCAAGTTGTGATAGTATCATAGCTGCTGTTTCATCATTCATTCTAGCATCAACAACACCATCAATTCTAAATGTTGACCAGGTGTGTGATGCATCATCCTGTTTAAACTCATGAACACAATCTCGTATTTTTCTAATCAGAATTCTATTAGTTATTCTCTCTTTTGGTACGTCTTCGAGAGTTCTATCAAGATTGAATTTAATATTTTTCCGAGGCTTGATTGCCGATAATCTCTTGAATTCTTCATTCATATAAATAAGACAAGTATTTAAATAGAAAAATTTGTTTATATATAATGAATCACTGCAAATGGCTTATGATTGGATCAGTAACCCCATGCAATAAATCGTGTAGAGGTGAATTCTGTGGATATCACTTACAGAGTGTCAGAAATAATTCGACAGGCCCGTCCCCATGCATAAATTGTGGGGTGGGTGTGAGAGGAAAATCACAATTATGTATCAATTGTGGGGGTAAGCGGTTTAGAGAATTGAAACGTTATTATGATAAACGAATAAAAAACGCCATCATTGACCCTAACCATGACTCTGTCAAAGACAAAATCATAAAAACCCCTCAAGACTACATTAATAGATTTATAATTAAAGCAAATAATGAATTAGACAAATAGTATTATTATATATAAATGGAGCAAGAATTCAGACCACATCCAATACTCGTTAATTATGAAATATCTCGTAATGGTGTTGTTAGACACTGTAGACTGAAAAAACCAATTGGTTTTGTTAATAATCAGGGATACTTGAAATTTACTGCTGGAGGAAAGGGATATCTCTGTCATAGGGCAGTCTTTGAGTGTTATATGGGACCGATTAAAGATGGCTGTGTTATTGATCACATTGATTCTAATATTCAAAATAATTCTCTTGAAAATTTACAGTGTATTTCTCAAAGAGAGAATACAAAAAGAGGAAAGACAGGGACTTGTAAGTCAGTTGGAAAGAGACCAGTACAGTCATTTGATACAGCGACGAATGAAGAAAGAGTTTTTCATTCAATGAATGCTGCGGGAAAATATTTTGGAATATGTATGCCTTCAGTACGAAAAGTTGCTGAAGGGATTTGTCAAACAGCTATCTCAAAGAAAAATGGACATAGAATAAAGTTTTCTTATTTACAAGATAACTCTCAATAGTGAGTTATGCTATTTTAGTCATTTTTGCATGATTTTACCATTCAGATCAATTACCATAGGGCAATACACTAAAAACGTTTCGCGCGTTAATACATATTTTTTTTTTCAATATTTATTCGCAATATTCACGTATATATGCATTAAAAGAGTAAATGACAATAACTGGAACAGCCGGAACAGCCACATAGTAAATATAGTTATTGTACCGGAACGCGCGCGTGTAAGACAAGACACTGGGCCAGGGTTCTATTAATAGATTTTTTAAAAATCTCAATTACAAAGACGGCGTTAACAGCGTTTGTATGAAAATGAAATTACTTTAAAATTACAAATTAGTGAGGTCAAAATAGTAAAATGCGCTACATGTAGTTTAGTTTTAGTGTGGCTATGTGTAATAAAATTCAGAAAAATATCATTCTCGATTCAAGAAATAGCAGGTCCTGAATTGACAGGGATCCCCATTACGGAGTTATCTTGTCATGTAAATCCATTATTACTACGATTATTTAATCGTAATATTATAGAAATTAATAAAAAAATTGCTATTATTTAACAGTTGTATTTCTTGTTTTAATGTTTTATTTAAATACTTAGCTTCCATTGAAATTACTACACAGTATTCATTATGAAATGCTAGAAAAATAAATACACACCTACACATTGACACTGCAGTATTAGTTCACCTTATATATAATATGAGCCGTAATAAGTTTGGGGCTTTAAAACGAAGCCCACTTTGCCAATTAAAACTCCCACGCCATTGACATGGTGTGGTTGAATTTTTTCAACTGCAACCAGGGTTAATTTCTTGGGTTGCTTTTGATTGGCAAAGTGGGTGTAGGTCCGCCCCGTCGTTTCATGTTTGTATCGTCCTGTACTGTCCCTATCATACCTCATATAACCATCCTATCATATAACCATCCTATCATATAACCATCCTATATAATCGCATTGTATATATAACCTATAATCGCATTGTAAATACTCATTCATTGTATATATCCTATATAATCGCATTGTAAATATTCATTCATTGTATATATCCTATATAATCGCATTGTAAATACTCATTCATTGTAAATATTCATTCATTGTATATATATCATCCTATATGTAATGTACTGTCCCCCCCCACAACATATCTTCCGGAAGACCTAATATAGCATTTGTTACGTTAGAGCTTCCAATTGGGAGATCTATGTTTGTGGCCCTTGGGCTTATATAATGCGAAGGCACTAAATGAGTTCCAAGAATGTGCTGTCCCCCCTCTGGGCCTCTTTGACGTCGTTTGGCGCGAAAGAGGTTCCAAATGAGGCTTTATGTTATATGTTCAATGTTTGTAAAGAAATCACTTGGATTTCACGTCTAATACCCATATAACCCGCCCTTGAACTCGATTGGGGGGTTAGGGTATTGTATAAGTCTTTAATGTATGTGCCCTTTCTTGCCTCGAAACTCGAATGAGGAAGAGACGGGCATTGTATATGTTTTGTTTTTTGTATATAAAAATATTTTAAAGATACAAATACATTAGTAATAATAATAAATGGAATTTCAAGATATTACATCTATCATCACAGAAATATCAAATTTAAGAAATCAAGGAATCGTACTTTCTGAATTTTTGAATGAAGACAGACTTTTGAATGAATTTGAACAAATTGATATACAATTGAAACATGGAAGATATGTTCTACCTAAAATGTATTCACTGATAAAAAGAATCCAAAAAGCGGTTAATGCTTCTTTGTATAACAATGATATTAATTTATTCATTCGGCTATTTAGTATAGTTGAAGCCATTAGAAAGAAACTCGGGGAACAGTACCAAGTTCGGTCAGAGATTGCTTTGAAAGTGAAATCTATAAGACGTTTGATTGATGCAAGCATTGAAACCGACAATTGAAAAATCGTTAGCATTTCCAATAATGACATCAGAAGCATTAACTACCAGACTAGCCCGTGAGAGGTTAGCATTACTGAAAAAGTTTATACCAATTCGAGATAACGTGCGAGATAAACTACAACTTAGACAGCAAGCGCAGACTGACTTTTCTATTGGAAGCGAACAACTTTTTGCCCCTGTAACTAAAGCCACTAAAGATATGAAACTTGCAACAGAACGTGCTATATACGGCGACATCCCTAAAGAGGGAGCAGTACCTATTATTGATGTATTAGGAAAGATTGCTACAGAAACTGAAAAAACTCACGAGGGGATAAAACAGCTTTCAGGTGAGTTACAAACTCAGCGAGAAATACAACAAATGGGTAATATTGATACTGATGATAACCCCGTTGAAGATGCTAGTGTTTCCACTAAAAAAAGTGTTCCTTTTAACGAGAAATTCACTGATGAAGCTATAGAAAAAATCAAACAATTTCAATTGCTGAAAACTAAAGAAGACTATGCGTCATTTGGTGACTTCGCTGCCGAAAGTTATTATAAGAGAAGGGAATTTTTAAAAGACGAGTATAAAAAAAACACAATAAAAAAAGATCAATGGGTGGATTGGATATATAAAATTAATAAAAATGAACCCGGAAATTTAAAAAAGAATACAGTGGAATACATAGCTTTTAAAATAGGAGTTGATGCGTATGGTATACAACAACATCAACTAAAAGAACAACGAAAAGAACAACAACAAGGTCGAGGTCGAGGTCGAGGTCGAGGTCGAGGTCGAGGTCAAGGTCAAGGTCGACAATCTCCAGAAATTCAAACTGTTTCCGAACCAGCTCCAGAAAATCAAAACGTTTCCGAACCAACTCCAGAAAATCAAAACGTTTCCAAACCAAAAAGTTCTTCAGGAGAGGGTTATGGAAGTTCTCATCATGATTCTCATATGTGTCCTAGTAATATCATTAATGATATATCACGACTTGAGGTTCTTATGGGAGGTAAGCGAGCTGGAAATAACTCAGTCGAAATAACTAATGAAGCATTTGATATTTGCAGACGATTATTCCAAGGTGGGATAATTGATATTCATACGTATCGAGAACTCTTGGATGAGTTAATGGACGGAATTCCGGGAAAATTTAGTGGTTATTATAGCGATTGAAATTTCTAATTGCTTGCATTTAGAAATTACAAAATCATTTCAAATAAGATGATAGTACACTATAATCACAATAAACCAACAAACGTGTATGTAGTGAACTCAAGATTGCCCGTTTATAAGGCATACTACGGTGACGGCCTTGGAAATACCATGGCTGGTTTATTCACAAGAATAGCCCCAAAAGTAGCACCAATTGCTAAACAATTAGCGATGAAAGCCATTGATGTTATTCGTAATAAGGGAATTAACGCTGTTGGAGATCTTGCAGGAACGGCCTTTTCTACCGCAAAGAATAGAATAACGTCATTGGTGAAATCTAGATTCGGACGAAAACCACTACCACCGCTACCTTCAACAACAATGATGCCTGCAAATGTCAGTAAAGTGATAAATAACGCAGTGGAACAAAAACTAGCATCATTAGCAATGACTTCACCAGATAGTAGTAATATTGCAAGTATGATAGCGGGAAGCGGTCTTGGAGGAAATCGAAAAAGAAAATGATTTAGAAAAACGATACGTTTTAGTATAAATGGCATTTAAAAAAATTGCTGATCCAGCGTTTGATATGGCGGCACCGGTGAATAAAGATGATTCTAAAATTAACTATCAGTATTATGCCTATCCTGCAAGAGAGCCTAATCAACGAGGGAGAGTTGAACTTCAAGTTCAAGATACAAGTAGATACTTTTTGCCGTGTGAGGCGTTTATTGAAGTAGAAGGAGAACTTGTAACAAATGTTGCAGCTGATACACCATATGGGGATAACCCAAATATCCGAGTTGGTTTCGTAAATAATGGCATTATGGCGCTATTTAACAGTGCAAGATATATCATTGATGGAAAAGAAATTGAATCAATAGAACAAAATGTTGATATTGCAACAACAATAATCGGACTTGCGAGATATTCTGATGATTATACAAGGTCGGCTGGTCCGTCTATGATGTTTGCTAAGGATACTTCTGAACATGCTGACCATATTCAGTTTATTAAAGTACGAACTGCGCAAGCTACTGCAGAAGCTGATCAACAACTCGCAGCTAATCTAGACCGTGAAGATAGACCAGGCGCTGAATTCGACATTTTAAAAAGGGTTAATGGTAATTTCAATCTAGGATTTGCAACACGAAATGGAACATTGAAAGGACAACATCGACGGTTTTCATGTGCAATTCCGTTACATCATATATTCGGATTCTGTAGAAATGTCAGAAAAGTCATCTATGGAGCAAAGCATACAGTCGTGTTAGTGCGAAAGGAAAATGACAATGATGCAATTTGGCATGCTAATGGTGTTGATGATGGTAAAGTCATTTTAAATAAATTGACTTTATGGATACCCGTCTTGACACCAGCAGTTACAATAGAGCAAGAATTACTATCGTTTATGGACACAGGTGGAAAATCATTGCTAAGTTGGCTAACAACAACGACTGATACGAAGCAGGATAATGTAAATGGCACATTTACATGGCACTTAGCATCAAAACAAGGTGTTTCAGCTCCACGTCATATCTTTATAGCGTTACAGGATGCAAATCGAGTGGGTCGACAATTATCTAGTCATATGATATTTGATAAATTAGGAGTAAGTGAAGTTTCGTTGAGAATAAACGGACAACAAGAGCCAGCAGAGATTGTACATCTTAATTATGAAAACAACAACATAGCTCGTGTATATCATAGAATATTGTCGTATATGGGTCGTGATCAAAATGTTGATACTGGTTTGCAAATATCGCAAATTGATTTTGAAAAACACTATCCGATTTATTACTTTTCATTGGAACATCTTGACATGATGAGACAATCTGTTGTTGATATATACTTCCAAGCTCGGGTACAACGCCCTGCTGGTATAGCCGATTATAGAGCAGTTGCTGTCATTCTCAGTGATAAATCAATGTTGTTAGAAGGAGTTGGCGGACGAATGAGACTTATTGATGCACCAGTGGAAAACATGTAATGTTTTCAAAAATCATTTGATTTTCCAAACATGTAGTTAGGATTTTCACAATAAGATCAATTGAAAGTGTAAATTACATTTTAGAATAGAATGACATATAGTATTGTTAATGTCCAGTTGACTGATGGTCAGGTCAAGAAATTGAAATCAAAGTCTGCTAAAGAATGTGGAACTACAATAACGCTGAAACCCACTCAAATGTCCGGTGGTGCACATAAATTATCAATGACAGATCGTCAAATAAAACATTTCAATGATGCGCTAAAGAACAAACGAGGAGTTCAAATTGATTTTTCGAAAGCAGCTATCGCCAGTATGATAAAATCGGGTGGAATATTCCCGCTGTTAGCTGCTATTCCAGCATTGATTGCAGCGGCTGCCCCAGCGGTTGCGAAGGCGGCAGCGTTAGGAGCCGTTGGTACTGCTGCAGGAATGGCCCTGAAAAAAGCTACTGGGAAAGGCTATAAAAAAAAAGGAAAGGGTCTAAGACTACCAGGAACTCCACACAATTGGTACAAGGGCACGGGCCTAAGAATACCAGGAACGGCTTATTAGTGGAAAAATCCCTAGGATTTTCACCAATGTCCAATTTTGATTTAATTGATGCTGTAAAATCATTATCAATAAAAAACTTTAGAGGAGTTTTCATGAGAGATCAATTACCGTCAAAACCAATGAAAAATGAAACGGGTATTATCAATCTCGATAACAGCAGCGGAAAAGGAACTCATTGGGTCGCATATGCAATTGATCCACGCGGAATTGTCTATTTTGATTCATATGGATTAGCTCCACCAAAAGAATTCATGCGATATGTATCCACAATAACAAAGTCATCTCCAATTTTTTATTCCACGCTACCAACACAACAGTTAAATGATCCACCGATATGCGGTCGTGAAGTATTAAATGTCCTTGCAGAGATATCTAAATTTCCAAGAAAACCACCACAAGTTGTTGTTAATGAATATACTAGCAGGCAATGGCAAAAACGATAGCGTTATGATTTAGAAAAACGTAGCGTTTTCGTATAATGATTGATATTTGGGGACGACCTTTATCAGAATCAAAAAAAACAGAAACCGATAGCAAATTCGCTGTCGAAAGTGTAAAAAAAATAATCGAAGATGAAATCGCCGAGACATTAAATTTGTCAAGTGTAGATCCTGGGGAAATAGTTGTATTTCAAGATCGCCAGGGCAAATTGAAATCTAGTAATGTTTCATTGGATGATGTCTTAATACGAAGACGTGACGTCGTTGAAGATACAATAGTGTTATATTCAAATGATGGAAAACTCAAACCAGGTGTATTTGTTTCTACAATCACAGATGCATTAAAAAATTTAAATGAAGAACTTGAAAAACATATAACAACATATACTTCCCTTCGTAGAAATATTATCAATAAATTCTTTGGAACACCAGCGGTAACCTCTCCATCTCTCGCTGAAATTAAATCCAATTTTGATGAAATTAAAGCTAGTATTAAAAATATTAATGATGCTGGATTTAGTATTATTAGAGATAGCATTAATAGTATTAAAAAATCTATCGAGGATATTACAAAATTTAAAACAGACAATCTTCCGCTACTTGAAAGAATAAAGATTCCTCATGAGAGAAATATCATAAATATGATATACACAGTTCTCTCTGGATCATTAGATTGGGAACCTAAAAAGAATACAGTAACCCTCACTGTGTCAAACAAGGGTATTTATCGATTAACAATAGTGTCACTGAATCAGTTTAATATATCATCATCGACTTCATATGGATACAACAACGTGATTTCAACGACTATTGACGTGGGTGAATACAAACGGTTTACAATAACAAGCACTGATCCTAATTTAAATAAGACATCATTTGTATGGTACATGGAGTTTGTAGCTGATCTAAATTAGAATTTTAAACAATTAAAAACCACTTGAGGTTTTAAAATAATATGATTCCATCATCGCAATATCGCTATGATACCGTCAAAGACTTCTTAACAAAACTCAAAACACTCATTGATGAATATGAAATAAAAATTAAAAAGTATCGCAGGAGAATTACCGTAATTGATGTTACAGTATACTCGGTATCTGGTATAATGGCCGGTGCTGGTATTATACTATCTTCAGTAACAATGGTAGCTCCGATTGCTGTCCCAATTGCTATTTCCGCGGTGACAACATTTGCTGGACTTGCAAATGCTATTACTAAAAAAATATCATCGTGTTCTCAAGAAAAACTTAACGACTATATAGTAAAACATCAAGCAGTATCTAACGGTTACTCACAATTATCCTCGTTGATGTCATCATCGATTGATGATACGATAATTACCGAAGACGAATTCTCCGCGATGATACGTATTTATGATACTACGATTAAAAACGCTAGCGTTTTTTCATCTATTGCAAAATTAGACATTGTGAATAATAATAATAATGTCGCAAGAGATTCAACTACTTCAGCGGATAGCAGAAAATACCACTCCGCGGAAAACAAGTATGATATCAATATCGTCAACAAACCCTAAATTCAGTGTGAATTTTCCCTCGCCTGTTTCAGTAAAGGAAATCGCGTTGGCAAAATTACGAGTGTATCATAGTTGGCCTAATATCAGATCGGTTCCATTTGGCGGTCAGAGACCTAATAATTCTCTGGTGTTTGCATATAGGAATAAAAAAGATGACACTCCAGATTGGATCGTTGTTTCAATACCAACTGGATCCTATCAAATTGAGCAAATTAATAATGAATTACAACGTAGAATAAAATCCATTACTAAAAAAGAATCAAAAATTGCGATAACAGTTCATGAACCAACACTATCATCTACAATTGAAATAGGCTCTCCTGGGTACGTTGTAGATATTTATAACAGTTCAATAAGAACAGTATTAGGATGGCCCGAAGATCCACCTAGAAGTGCTGGTAATTCCACGCCCGAGCCTATAAAATCTGATTACGTCACTGATGAAATAGGACCTGAAAATCCATCAAAAGGATATAAAAAATTCGAGGATATAAACTTCACAAAAAGATATCGACGTAAGAATCAATATGGTGAAGATGTGTGGAGAATTCCATTTTTTAATGATTATATCCCACAGGAAGGTGAAATTCTGGAAATACATGAAACAAGTCCAACATTTGTAGATATTAAAGATCACATCCTTGATAGAATGAATAATGATTTTTTGTCGTTATTACCCTCGTTAAGATCTGGCTTTCTTACACAAGCTGAGTTCATTAGTGTAGTCTCCGCGGGTAATAAAATCATCGATGACATGGAAATATTTAATTCGAGGATTACTAATCTCTTCACTGATGAAAATAGCCCGATTTCAAAAACTAGCTCAGCTCAAGATTATAAAAAAAATATAAATGAAAATCCAAATTATAAATTACCAGGATATAATGTTCCCGAGTTAAAGAAAAAACTCAGAACTGCCATCGACGAAGGATTTAATAAAATCTATCAATCATGGAAAGATAGCCAGCCGAAGCCTATTATCCTCACTTATAATAATTCTCCCGACGGCGACGGTAGACATATCGCACCGAACAATGTGGATATTTCATCGGTGATCGCACTTAATTTAACGTGTGATGTAATCGAAGGAAGTTATCAAATTAATATGGAACAATCAAATCAAGCCCGACAAGGTTACATTCTTTATTCATTTTCACCAACAGCACCCCCCGGATTTTTAATTGTTGAGAATCCGACCAATCCAGTCTATATGCAATGTCAAAATGATTCACTAACTAGAATTAATTTTACACTCACCGATCAGTCAAATAATTTAATTGATCTACGTGGTGAAGTATTATCGATTAGTCTGTTTGTGAAAAGCTAACAAATATCGGTTAAATAATTTGTATTAATCAGCAGCAGAGAGGGTGAAATGACAACATATTTGCGACCGTAGATGGCAGCAATTTGAGTGTGGTTATGACAATGTATTTGCGACAAAATCGCTAAGATGGGGTCTTTATTTTTTTTTTGGTTGAAATATGAGATTTCGTAGGAAGGTTCCATTGGCATTCTGAGGCTTTAATCGATTCTGTCGCAAAAATTTGTAGACGTAGATGGCAGCAATTTGAGTGTGGTTATGACAATGTATTCACGACAAAATCGCTAAGATGGGACCTTTAATTTTTTTTTGGTTGAAATATGAGATTTCGTAGGAAGGCTCCATTGGCATTCTGAGGCTTTAATCGATTTTGTCGCAAATATATTGTTGTAGGATTCACCCTCTCTGCTGCTCAATAGCTGAATTTGTCCTCAATATATAGCCATAACAAATTATTGTCACTGTATCTGACAGAATAAATATATGGTAAATCAAAGTATATATATATATATATATATATATATATATATATATATATATATATATATATATATATATATATATATATATATATATATAGAGAGAGAGAGAGAGAGAGAGAGAGAGAGACAGAGAGAGAGAGAGAGAGAGAGAGAGAGAGAGAGAGAGCTCAAATAAATAGGTTACATGAGGTTAGAAAATGCGTGACAAAGATATTAATTTGTTCTGATCGTTTTATTATGATGGTATGGATAAGAGAAGTCATAACATGTGTAGAATTAACAGTTTAATAAAATAAAATATTTTTCTTTGAAAGAGTGTTTTTGGTTAACGAAACGACACATTTGAACAAAAATTACTCTCTTTAGCATTCAGTGTAGGTAGTTGAATATTCATGTTTTCAACATGGACTGATACTTGAATACACACTTAGTATATTATAAAATAAATGATTGCAAGAAATACTCATTTTTAACACAAACCTGCATACAAGAATCCAATAATGCCAAATGTACATGAAAATGTCAGTGTCGGATAAACGTGTCATTGAATATTCCTTGATTTAAGAACACCTAAACTGATACGTCCGTTCAGTAATTTAAGTCTAAGCGTACAATGCTACATGCATGACTAAAATTGTGTCCAGCGAATATAAAAGGCACGACATGAGTTTCTCAATATAAACATCTAGTGGTATCTCGTACCTGTATCAAAGTCTCGTGACATATGTCAATTGTACTAGTACAGTTTAAATTTAATGCTTGAGTGGTTTGAAAACTCATACATCTAATTAAAATAAAGTGGGCATTATATAATAAATGTTTGCATGCATTGGGTCCTAAAACAATTTTATAACAATGAGATGCTCTTAGTTTCAATGTAATCACGACGTACTATATCTCTAATCAAGACCAGGACAAACTTAATGACACTAAAATATATGGCTAAAAGCAATAGAAAATGTGAAAGAAGACTTGACCCTTATCAGCGCTTTTCCCTTTCTGCATAAATGATTCGTATGGAAAGAAAACTGCTCTCATACAAAACCTTGAATGATGTATAACGTATGCCATTCTACTATATAAATTTGTATAATATTCAGCTGTTTAATCGACACTTAAGTTACATGGTGTACCTCTTTATTATGTGTCACTATTCAATGTTAGATGTGATGCCTTTAGATTAATTTGATGTTTGGCTTGCAGGAGCTACAATTTACTGTAAAGATTTCCCGATTGAGTCCACTACGAACCTCTCCACCAGGGGTGATGCCAACAATGAAAATAATACCATCAGCCGACAATCAGTAGTGTCGCATTCGAGTATAAAATGATCTGATGTAAACGATGGGCATCAATGTATTTTTGTTCCTGAACCAAAAGGATGTCACCATAAAGATGTGCACACCATCACCATCGTCCGTCTCCTGTCCAAAAAGGAAAATGACAACGAAAAGGACAGTCACGTCATGCGAAAAGATCTTGCCTAAATATCGACATCACCGACCCTCCACCACGAGAAAAGACACACTCGTCCAAAGGATAGGAGAAACCACCAAAGGGGAGGATTTTTCACTTAATGGTTAAGCTGGTAAATAATTTCTCCAAAAATATAGATTGCAAGCTCCAAAAATGAGATAAAAGGCCTCGTACCAATTCATCGTCGTCAGTGCAATTTTAGTGTGTGTTGTAGAACCAACTATTCAACAAACAAGGATATCACCCCACAAGATACATCCTATTTCCACTCCAAAAGGAAAGAAAGGAATGAACTGCCTCCTCGTCTAGTTGGGACGTGTCGGACCTATCCAAAGTTCCTCCGTCCATGCAATAAAAACTCATTCAAACGACATCATCAATACCGCGAACGGATGTTGTCTATCAGGTAAAGAACGATAATTTTGTCTAAAGGGCAGAAAGAATGTTTAGCCAAAAATCGACACTTTCTTCGCCTAATGATCCAAAAGAAAATACCCATTCATCAAAAGAAAACGATTTTGGTGCAGCGCCGTGAAATGTTTACCCCTGTTAGGACTTCTTACCGAAGCAGTATGGGCACCCATGATGGGTATAATGGAAAGTTATTCATCCGCCATAGCTTCAATATAAAAGGGTCAAGAAGATAAAAAGAGGACTATGGAGTAAAACGATCTCAGATGTGACTCTTTTAACAGTCACCATTCTAAGAACAACCCTGTTTTAAACACACCTGTGACCTACATTGAAACATCAGATACTAGAACTTTGCAATTATGAATAACCAATTTTTCGTAACGTTACCCATTGACAGTTCCATGGAGGTGTTTCCTTACGATGCTTTGTGTTGTTACACGGCCAAAATACCTAAAAAAATCTAAATAGGTAACGACGCTCATTGGGAAAAGGCTTTGGTGGAAGTGATTCTCCCTATACAAATGAAAAACATCAATGACAAAAAAACATATTTGAGGTCGAATTACTACACGATCAAGTTCAACAATGTTTGAATAAAAACTAAGCTACAGATGCATCTATGTAACTACAAGTTTTCTCTTTTACTGAACGGTATGTTCTCAAAGCATCACATGCCTCAATTAAAGAGCTGAAAAGAGGTGGCTTATGATACAATAATATTATTTTTGCTTTACATTTCTAGGGAATTTCCACTACAATTTACTCTTGTCATAATTATTATGCTCTTAATATTTATAGCTGAGTTTGTCAAATTCCATTTTCTCAGATCTTTTTCTTTTTATGTTCTTTGATCTTTAAACAAATCAAATAACCAGGGCTATGTGTACATGCTGTTTTTTAAGGGGGTTTGTTATTATTTATTTTTTTCGTTTGGTGTCTTTTGTAGATTTTTTTAACAAGCTTAAACCTGAAAAGAGACCGAGAATTACAAGTTTGACAATGAGCACATATACATTTAAAACTATTGAGCTTGTGAATATAATCGTCAATGTATAATAGGACTTGGATTAGCATGATCAGCCATATAGAGATCCACGTATCAGGAAGTTATTTATGTTTCTGATGCCGGTATAATATTTCCCTAAGCACGTATGAACGAATTATAGGATTTAATTAATTCCTTTTATTTCGACATTGCTTACAGACCGAACATTCAATACAGCTGAAGTGTAATTGGTAAGTACGTCTTGCTCTTTATAGTTTGATGCATCCGTCTCCTGCATTAATCACATCTACTTTTTATCAAGATTCACATATAATTCCTTTAACAAAGCAAATAAATCAAACAATTTAAACAAATAGAATAAACAAAAAACTTAAGGAGAGCAAAGTGAATATGTTAATTAATTTATCGATTTTTTATTTATTAAATATGGTTATTTTACTGATTGTTATCATTTAATTTTAGATAATTCTGAGTTAATCTATCCTGCTAATGGTTTTAAAATGAACAGTTTTAAAGTAGCATTTTAGCATTACTTATATTATGTTACAAGTATGCTTCTAGTGTTTGTCTCTAGATTCTCTCACACTATTCAGACATTATGCACACAACATAGGAAGTCAACTGTTTCTATTATCACCATTATACTTCATTCACGTCATCTTGGTAAACGTTGCCATTAGTCAAATGCAACAACGTAATGTTTAAACTTGTTTTGTGAACTTATTGCGCAAGCCCAGTTTAAAACTACTTTTCTTGTAGTCACGATGACGTAAGCTTCTCTGGTGTAAATGTCAGCGGTCACACATGAACGAAACAAAATAAGTTAAAAGACTTATTACAATTGATTACTGCACCGATTTCCCAAGAGATTCATGTCATTAAATCAATTTCTGAACTTCGGTATTTAACTATATGTTTGACAGTGTGATGGTGGATGGAAATTTAATGTATAATTTACTTCAATTAGTTCTGTAAAATAGGACGTGGCTAATTTAGGACTTATTTACAATGAAAGTTCAAAGATTAACCCTTTTTTCTACATGAAGTGTTTACTTAAGTTTCTGTGTCGGATATTTTTTTACCAGTCAGCGCATGTCGGATAGTCCGGTCGCGGCTCGTGTATTCATTTCATTTTAAATATGATTTTCGACCGGTCCAGCGTCGAGTCGGACGGAATCACTGTTTGTGGTTGTTGAAGCTTAGTACAGTCACCATTGCTTGACGTTAGATCAGACTCGTGTGTCTAAAGAGTTACTCTATCGAGATGATATAATCGTCTGATTTTTTTTTGTGTGTACAAGATGGTAAGATACTCATTCTTTTCAGATTATTTTATCCTTTCCTAATTTCCATCCTAAGTTTAGTCTCCATCCATTTAAATATATCCATCAATTGTAACTGCTTATTTAACTAATAATTTACTATATTATTTTCATTTGAATTTTATATTTGCTTCTTGCTTATACCTTAAAAGAATGAGAGAATTGCGATTGCATATTCCTTTAGCATTCCAGTGTTTATCAGAACAAACACTACTGAACAAAGATAGCGTCTGGCATCCATCATCAGATGATATCTACACCTCAAAACTCTCCTCGTTATATAGCCATTTTGATTTATCTCAACATACTTTTAACATACTTAGCCGAGATTACAGTGGTCTTATACAAGATATTAACTATGATGAGTTGATCATCAACTACTTTAACATCACATCTGTTTCTTCTATCCCGTAAGCTGCTGGTCTAAGCCAAAGTCTGCAAAAAAGAAACAAATGTCTCACAAAAGCAGCAGACCCAAACCTTTGTGATTTTAAAAGCATATCCGAAAAAATGCTCCCTATGCTATGTAAAAGAAAGCTTAGTCTCATTTTCTGAACGTTTGGTTTGTCGCATAGACTGCCATCTTGTATTAATCATGGACAATCTTGTCCAGTTCACCATGAAAAGAGACCTACAACCTGTTGAAAGAAGAAAACAAGTATGCATCCTGCTCATCACAGTCAAAGGCATTGCAAAGGGTTCAAATGATGTATTAGTATGGCGTCTTCCACTGCGTTAAGAAAAAGAAGATTTTGCAGGAATGGAAGTACCACAATTGACAAAAATGGTAGAATGGGTGCTCCTAAATATAACCTCAGAAGAAGCGTGTGCTTTTAGAACGTTTTCATCAGCAAAGCTTTTATGGGGATTGAAACTGAACTGGACAATAGGTAACGTCATTACAGTCAAAATAATTCTACACAAAGCGGCTTCCATAGAAACTTCTGACTTTCAGCTAAATAAATGTGGAAATACACTAAAGATCTTCATCCTTGGCCATTCGTGATATAAAGAAAATGGATACTGTTAGTAAAAATGACAGAAAGGAAAACTTCCCACTAAACATCTCCAGTGAATATTTAGAGGGCATTAATGGAGGCATTACCTCCATTACAGCAGCTTACTGCAATACGAATACAGTCGAGGAATTGCCAACCATCCTGTATAATAAAAATGTATCTTGTGATTTTTGCCATATATCGACGTGATATGGATGTAGAGGATGTACAACCAATTTATGAATATAAAATGAATGAAAGAAGAGAACGAAAAGAATATGAAGTGGAGGAAGAATAATCAAATATTAGGATAAAGTTGATGCTGATAAAGATATCCTCCAAGATGTTCAATCACTCCTTGAAGAAACAGAGTTACCCTTGATAACAAAGATTAAACAATAGTCTGCGTTGCTGATAGCAGCATGTTAGAGTATCAAGATGTAAACAAGACACCATCATCGCCACTATTATGTTGTAGAGATGACGCTATAATCCAATTGAAAGAGGTTCTCGATGATATTTCGGTTAAGGCTCAAATGAGTGAAACAAATGAAAAAGTTTTGTTTGCACCTGACTGCAAGATTGCAAGAAATCTAAGCTTAAAGATGAGAACATCAAGTATGCAATATTTAAACCAGATTTTCTAATATTGCACATGAGAAAGTCCAACATCATTAATTTAATATCAGCCAATGAAACATTAGGCCTCATTTATATACTGAATTATATTAGAGGTGATGACGTTCAAAAAGACCGCAGTAAATTAGTAACTATTCAGAACATCGAGACTGCAACGCGAAACGTTTGGCGATTGACAGCAGTTTTGCATATATTGATTCTCGTCAATTCATCGACTATCTACCACATTTATATGAAGAGGTACTGAGAAAACAAAAATTGAGCGTTTGGAGTTGTCTCTCAGCCAGCTTGAAGTGAGGTGGCGACAAATGTTAAAGAATTCTTTAAGCAAACATCCACTGAGGATAAAAACATTTACCCTGCATGATGATATAATAAGGCATTGTTACGAAATTTTAGGCATCGCCGTTGCAGAAATACAAGCAGGAAAATATCGACGAAACTTCCATTCTTATTATTTAATGGAACTTCCAGTTCTGCTCGTTTTCGCTCTTGTTTTTGGTACAATATTACAAATCGTCACTTTCACAGACAAATGAAACGTGCTCTATTCAGTGCATAATACAATGATGGTATTGTCAGCTTCGGATGAGACACTGCTCGAAAGATTGACTATAGAGACGCAACTAAATGTATTCGACTTCGGGCTACACTAAGCAATGTAATGATAAATATGTTCACAGTAGATAGCAGAGACAAGTGCCTACGGTAATTCAGTTTGTCATCTAAGGAGAGAAGGCTTCGAAGATTAAGCAAGATGACACAAAAGTAAAGAGACAGCATCCAAATTATAAGAAAAGTATATGGGGAAAACGCCAATGATAATGACTAAAGCCATATTGTAATAACGGTTTGTCTGATAGATCGAAGAAAAAAAAGGTCATTAAGTTTTGAGTCCATTCTAAAAGATGTATATCACAAATATAATCCAGAGGTGCAAAAAGATATATTAGATTCAACAACAGAAGAGACTGGAAAATCCCTGATTCACGGATTTGCAGCAAGAGAGGATATATTGGGTATGACAGTGACTGTCCTAACATTGAATTGATAAAAGTATCCAGACATCTCAGTGACAGAATAAAAAGATCATAAGGGTCAATAGGACTAATAGGGTGGGATGAGTTCCAAAGGTTCAATATGGCCCTGACTTTTCTTGAAATGGCACCACAGCAAAAGACCGTGTCTATTTACACAGAATGCCCAATAAGAATAAATTTCAAGTTACAAGTGACTCTCTGAGTGTGTGTGTGTGTGAGAGAGAGAGAGAGAGAGAAAGAGAGAGAGAAGGGGGAGGGGGAATGTGTGTGTGTGTGTTACAGCGAAACGTTTATTGCGGCGACAATTCATTGTTACTGTGTATTCGCTATATTGACAGCAGCATTAGCGTTACAAAATTTGTGTCACCCTTTTTGCTATCATTATGCACATTGCCTTGCTGACTGATTCACATAGAGTTTCATACTCGTATTATATAGAACTGACTGGTATTTGCAGACTTTAATGCAAAATATCACGTCTTTATTAAATATTATATAAAAATTTAAACGTGTATTAAGGTTTCGTTTTCTCCCATTGTTAACAAATAATCATTAATTCGACAATTCCAAAATGCTTCATATTTTTCAAAGTTAATAAGTATTTTAAGGCAATGTATCCTAAACGCGTGGTACACGTAGCAATGGTGGTAAGCGAACGGGTTTCACTAAAATTATACCACTACAACACCGGGAGGAGTGGTACGCCAAAGAGACTTTTCGATGAGCGTGAATGTCTTAAGTTTGAGAAACATTGTCTTTAGTTGATTTAGTTACTTGATCTGGATTATAATAACACACAATTTTTAAAACTTTTCTCTCAGATCAAATTAATTGTCAAAACTGAATACGCACGGCTTTTCGAAACCGAGTAGAAGTCACCAACCTGTAGTTAATTATAGTATGTGTACTCCTGAAGCTGGATTTTGTACAGAAAAATTACACTAAAGAAAATATTCGAAAACTAAAACATAAAAAGACCCGACAGAAGCGAAAAGAAACCGTTTTATATATATGAGTTGATATCTGATACATTTTATTAAACTTTAGCACATAGAAAATATTTGTTTTATTTCCTTCTTAACTGCGCGTTTATCTCGTTCCGCAAAATGTGTTTCCATTTATATCTATTATCTTAGAAGGTATTAAGGATATTTTTCAGAGACTGCTGGTCATGATTCATGGTAAATATCGCTAAAAATCTTTATAAGCGTAATTATCAGATAAAATGATATTTATGCCATAAAAATATCTTGTTATCATGTAACTTACTGAAGTGATCGCTGAATGTACGAAATGCTTTTGAAATTCGGTGCAAGGCAATATCCTATTTCGTTATCTTAATAGTTAACATCCGTTTTGCATATTATTCTACACTAGTTTTCGTACTTTGCTTCATTACACCGCCTCAAACAGGAAACAAAACTGAAACCCTCGTAATGTATTTCGATGAGATAAGCAGCTATTATATAACTTAAGAGATAATACAGTACAATAAAGTTCACTTACACTATGATACAATGACAAAGCCAAACAAAATAAATCAAATACATACATACATTAAAAAATAAATACATTCAAAGTAGAAATTACCAGGATGCATTGATATTTTACATTTCATTCTGTATTTGCTTGCATTCATTTTGTTATCGTTCATATTTGCAGCACCATAACCATCTGTATCTCCACGTGAAAGTTATCCTAATAAACAATCTGTATTTGATCAAAGTATTTAGATGGTGCTACCTAGGTTAATATGTTCACAGCCTGCATCATCTGAATGTGCATAGTAACTTATGGGCGGTAACTCGGCAAAAATGTATCAAAATCGTGCTTAATCTAGCAATATATCCAAGATCATGTTAAATTGCAAAATCATTGTAAATTTGGTTGAAATTAAAAAATAACTTTAATATTTCAAATATCCTCGATTGGTTGATGCATTTTAGATCCGTGGTGAGCATATTAATGAATAAAATGATACAAAATCGTTGCACTGATCCGATATCATATAAATAAATCTTCATAGTATTTTATTATCATAAATAAATATATGGCTGTGGAGTATTTTATGTGTAAGCTAGTTATACTTAGATCAGGACCCATTACTGAAAACAGCACGCTGATCTCTACGTGATTTTCAACCGTTTTAAAAAGGAGCTTGACAGTTAATTTGATTAAATGTAAAACAAAAATGGTTACCGCTTACAACATTCAAAGTTGTTAGTTTTCAAGAAGTTAAAGGATCAAAACTCTCTAATTGATCAAAATATGCCAATGGCTGAATCGACGATCTTGAAAAGGTGAAACTTGAACGCATGTTTTCAGTAACCTTTGGATGACTAAAATCGAAATTGATAGCCTATAGGTTTTGAACTAGAAGAAAAAATAATACGGCCTATATGATTCAGCAGTGAATTAGTTTCAAACAGAGTACTGAAATTAATTCTTTGTTTTCTAATTGTACTTACAACTACCATTATCTTGTCACATGAGGAAAGTATCAAATGTAGTTAAATGATTTTTGTCGGAATAAGATGATGAGACCGATCAAAAATCCTTGCTAACTGATAATTGCAGATATTCCATATCTAAGTTCCTGGCTCTGTAATTGAAGCAAAAATCAAACTCAAACTCAAACTCAAAATCAGAAGACTTTCATGTATTGTAGCTTTCATTAAAATTCAATTAGATTATACAATTTTAAGGATTGTACAAACATCAATTACTGTGTTACTTGTATTAGCTTGTATTAGCTTGCTACATTTATATTTTCTGTGAAATTTACAACAAAAAAAAACAAACAGCATCCCCCCAAGGTAAACGAAAGGACTTAAACGGCAAACATGTCAATAATGCGCAGGATACAGTGAGAAACCCGCTATTCCAGTCTGTTATGCATATTGCCACCAATACTTATAGCATAATTTAAAATTAACTTTAAAATTAAATTTTGCTAGCATAGAGCATATAATGATTAAATTTGGCTTAAGTATTTTCATCTACCCGTTATTCACCCGTTTGATGCAAATATCACATTTACTTCACTTCAGTAAGTAAAATGAGATAAGGCAAAATTTAATTTGACTATTTGTGGGTTTTAAGTATACCATTATTTCAAGCCTTTTGAAGGAGTTAATAATTATTGCTTAAATCTCCGCCTGCAACTTCTTTCTTCCATCTACATGGCTCCATATTACTTAAACAAGTAAAACATGCAAACGTTTGTAAATCGATGTGCAGATATTGTAATGCATTTCTTAAAACAGCATATATATATATATATATATATATATATATATATATATATATATATATATATATATATATATATATATATATATATATATATATATATATATATATATATATTATAAAATTGTTAAAACGATTATCAACTTAATGTATGGAAAACAAAAAAACAAAAACACAAGTATATTCCATATTCCTAGTATAGTGTTATCTCTGAAAAAAATTACATATACTATACTAATCATGTATATATTTATATTGATATATGACATTTTTATCTTAAATAGTAGTTAAAATTTATCTGTATTAAGGAAAACATTTTTTCAACAATTCTTCCAGCTTTCAGCTTTCCTCAAATATTATTTTTGACTCCAAAAGCAAATATTTTCGATATTCTTGAAGAGCAATCGGAAAAAAAAATTCGAGGGTTTTAATGAATCCGGGCAGTTTTAAAGTACCATCGAGATAGGAGCCAAAGTCTGCAGGCGTGAAGCCTTGCTTAGTCCATGTTACTTTCAACCTCTTTTAACGGTTCCTAGTTTGGAATCTGTTCTGAAATTGGCCAAGTTTTTTCTCTCTGGGGATATATTCGACCCATAAAATAAATCTTCACGAATTTCGTCGAAGCTATTTCGAAAAATAGGATGCAAAGTAAAAGGACGTACAACAATGCCCACAAAGAACTTACCTCTTCAGTTAATGTATGAAAACTAGAGTTCACCCATAAAATGATTCTGATATGGAAAGGTCTTATTAAGGTTTATCGGTAGAGATATATCTGACTCGCAAAAGAAAATTTAATGGAGTTCAGCGATAAAGGTCTGAGAAATGTAAATGTCTTTTGGATTGCAGTCATATTGAAGCGTTACAATCTTAGTACAGATTGCTGCCAGCTGTTGTGACGCGTGAAGACCCAAATTGAGCACTTTGATTTCAACCCATGTGCAATTTACATCGAGAACGAAATAAATCTTACATGTATACATAGGCCATAACATCATTCTGAATGAATGTTTTTATGACAAACACCTACAACTTGGATCGATTGTATGAATATATTGTATTAACTGAACCCCTACTGATCGTTACGGATCACCTTTGTCTGCGTGAGTTTGAGTCCAGACTCGGCTAACGTGCGTAAGTGAGAAAGCCTGCCAGTAGCTTTTCGTGGGTCGGTGGTTCTTCCCGAGGTTTTCCAGGGTTCTTCCTCCACCACTAAACTGGCCGTCATGTATAGCCTATCTTGTGCTCAAAAATAGCGTTAAACCCTATAACAACAACAACTGAACTCATAGGATTTTGATATTAACGCCTGTTAGAGGGTGTTTTGTTATGGATATATTTCAGCAGTGGAAAATGATAGCCAAAGCAGCGAAGCGTAAACTTCCAATTAGAGAACTTTTATTTCAATCCATGTTTCACTATTAATACTTAGGCATTAGTATGAACAGGGACCAAGCTAACAAAACGAATTATCAAGACGATTTCAAGAAATTCCGGGCTAAATAATGGTGTGTGTGTGTTTGTGTTTGTGTGTGTGCAGCTCATGCCGTAGGACTATGAAATCTAACGTTTGCACATGAGCCCTAACATACCATCTTTAAAGAGTTCTGGCACTGACTATGCTTTGACATTTTATCTCTAGGGAAAGATCCAACCTTCGAAAAAAGTTTTGAATAATTTGGTTGAGAGAAAACAGCGATAAAAAGGACATATTATTGGAATCACGTATAAAAAATACCAACACTGTGGATCAATTGCATCAATATTTTGTATTAAATTAACCCTTACTTAGAAGATTTTAAAATGTTAACGCCTCTTAGATAGTTTCTTGTTAGGGATCGATTCCATGCACAAGAAAAATTTAAAAAAAATTAAAAGACTCGATTTCGAGAAATAGAGAGCTCATGCTATCAGTAGGTATAACAAAGTACACACATAAATTACATCTTCAGTCTAAATGTGGACCCTACAGTTTCCCACTAAATTAGTTTTGACAAGAACCATTGTTTAATACTTTCTACTTTGGGATATATTTGATTCTCAAAAGTATAGACGATGCTCGTCGAGATCAGTCGAGGAAACAGAAATCATTTTTGATACCGGCAGTAGTCATGCGTTACAGTCTTTTCAGATTGTAGTATGGGAATTTCCATACAGATACCACCTGGGACGATATACGCACAAGATTTATAGGGACAGAAGGTTGGGACTATACGGAAAAAGGAATGTATTGGGTTTGCATATGGTTTATAAGAATGAAATAGGTAGGATGACGTCACGGAACTGGACATTGGTAACAATGTTGCAAGTGGCTGACCTCAATCGGGCCGAACAGTGACAACGGAAAAGAAGCTGTAACGTTATACCCCAATCCACCAAGCGAGTAAGTTCAGCTAACTCAGCGGTAAAACTATACGAATAATAACGCTTGGCGGGGCCGTTCAACAAACAAACAAACAAACAAATAACCAGAAACCAATGACACACCAATAGGCAATTTTTAAACAAATCTTTTCTAGGTAATGGATTGGTCCTGAAAAGGGCCTTTGGGTTGGTCTATTTTCTCCGGTTACTCCACCATCTTTTCGCTTTCGCTATTATTCATATCTTCTACTTTTAATTTTCAGGTATCCAGTCATGATGTTCCATCGTTCTAGATGTTTCCTGTCTTGACTGAGCCTTTCAAAGTCCTCTTTTTTCTTTCTGTTTTTTCTCCTTTCTCTCCTTAGCCCATGCATTTATTTATCTTCACCTACTATTTCATCACCTTTCTAACCTTTTCTTCTCAGACTTTAATTTATATAATATCCACTCCACAGTCATTAGATACAGATAAGGCCAATCTGTTAGCCTCTATTTCTTCTAACACAAATACCTGACATTTGTCACTCTATGAAGACTCTCCTTCAATTTTCCCATTTTAACATGCCTTAACTTAATAAAGCCTCTCAACATCTACATTTCCTTTTCTATGGCATCTTTAACCAGATATATGGCTACTGTTAGATCCGTTACTTGACTTGTCAAAACGTCATGGGTAACTGGAAACCTCCGTACATTTTCAAGCCTTTCAACCACTCACGTTGCATCCCTCATCCAATGCCATCCATCTTTTAAGTCATTTAACAAATTCATTTTGAATTTATTGACAGGTCAGCGCTGGGTAGCCAGAATAAACGTGAACGGAAAGCATTAAAGTCGCATATGCTTACTAGAGCTTTTGTGACACTTCAATGCTCGATGTGAACAGCTTTTTGATTGATAGGCGTTGCAGGAATGGTGCCATGGTGACACTACTTTAATGTGCGATAATCTCACTTTTAATTTGGTGTGTCGAGGCATAGGAGAATAAAGCATTATATGTTGTTTCTTTAGTCCACATTAGGTTTTTCAAGTTATATATTTTGTTCATCGGTGATCAGAAATAGTCATATTAGGTTTTGTTGGTTTGATCGAGTCAGGATTCCAAGCCAAAGTGATTTCCATTGAAATTAGTAGGCGATGTACTAGCAGTTAAAAGGGCTGTGATGTTATTTTATTGGAAGGTGCGACATTTGTTTTCCATGGCTTCTATTTTCTGTATCCTCCCTTAGCTTTTTGAAATTGCCGTATACCGTGCACTTCACACAGATAACATGCAGCATCGACTAGGTAGGAAATTTCTGGTAGGCTTCTCGCTAGTAACTGGAGAGAATTCGACTGCCAAAGAACCATTGTGCCGTTCGTGGTTTATGGCACTCAAGCGATCTACATGCTACATATTTCACTGCGGTGATGAAATCGCCGGCTTACTTAATGTAATCTAACGTAGTTTTGGTTTGCATGGCTTTGAATGATTGACGAGATCGCTAGAGACCACTGCAATGGCATTTCTGCCGACCAATCCAAAGAATGCATTCTGCAGGGTTGTCGTGCTCCAAACACAATTTCATTACCTTTCGTCATCGCGGAAGTCCTCAAGAAGCTTATCGACCAAATGGCGGCCTTGCATCAACGTGTGCTCTAAGACATAGTAGGTCAGTGGTCCTTTTAGCGCGATCTGGCTGGATAACTGTTCAAACCCCTTTTGACCAAACATGACAAGGACAAAACGAGGTACGATGCCAAAACAACTCAACAACACTAGCAATGATTGCAAAAGGACCTCACGCCACTCAGCCATAAGGGCGACATTTCCTATATGATGAAGCATACAGACATTGAACAAAAGGGAGAAGCTAGGAAGGCTAAACTTAAAACAATGAGACAAATCGAAAAGAAACATTCACCGCTATGCAAAGATGAAAGATGAACATTTGTTACAGAGAAGTACTCTCGACTAGCTCGGAAAAGAGGAAGAAACAGTTCAAGAGGGAAAATAAAATTTCATCAGGAAAAAGATAAGTTTCTGAAGGATATTTTTTCTAAAGAGATGATAGTTCGATAACATGATTTGGATGAGATCGCTATATCCTGAAGATAATTTAATCGTCGGTGTCAGTTATCAATCGACACCACCCAAAAAACAATGAATAATTGGCTCAAAGACAAAACTGATAAACGAGGACTGCAGTCAACAGAACTAATACGTGGCCATTTAAATCAGATGGAGGACGAAAAATTACTCTCGTGCTTACAACTGGATAAAATGCCATCATTGGAAAGAACAGAGGCTCATGAATGTACCTTTAAGACTTTAATTCACCAAAATGTCCCAATTGCAACACGAATTGCAGTCGTTGAAGGATTGCAGTGATTTGTCCGAAACGGAAAAACCGCAATGGTACGGTCAACTGTTGAAACTACTTCCACTATTTCACCAGAAAATATTTAGAAGAAACAACTCTGCAAACTGAAAGATTTTAAGCACTCAAGATATGTCCAACATCATCACTGCCACCAACGTCATCGGATGCGTAAGAAGAAGAGGCACGAGAAGTCTTTCAAACACCATCAGCAGTTCCCATTCCTAGTGAGATTTCAGCGCCCATGTTGACCCTTTCTCACACACCCCAACGGGAAATCAAACCTTGGGTAAAAATTGATGCTCACTCCTGCTTTCACAGAAGTCACAAAGAAAGAATGGACACCATAAGGGAAAAACAAATGGAGACCAAAGCCATCTCATTACCCCACCACCACCACTACCTTCGACTTATACTCTCATTGGACATGTAAAGCCGTTTCCAAATCACATTAACGCTCCATCCAGAGTAGCATCATTTAAGAGTGTGTGACAAAATTAAAAACTATTCCTGATGGAGAAGGTGTTGGCCAGCATTTAAAACGGTACATCTCATCATGCAGGATAAGGAAGGGTTCAGAAATTATATCGTGCTGCCGAAACAAAAGCCATTATCGTAAAACGTTTATTTTCACTTTGAAAGAACGCATGTGCAAATATTTTACGCATCAACACACTCTCAAGTAGATCGACGCCTTACCGCACATAGTCTAAGTATACAACCAATTTTACCATCGGAGCACCGGGCGTGCTTTCTAAGAGGTGACTCCCAGCATGACGAAGTGACCATCTATGAGCGTCTGTTTAATATATCTCCAACTGTTTAAGTCCCTAAGATAGATGGAGTGTTGTCAGATTCGTTTTGCTTTGGCAAATAAAATTACAACTTTGACATAAGGTTATTTACCCAACTGGACCAGTGCATTGTTTCGTATTCCTGAAAGTGTGCGTGGCCGTCATCCTGCCGTCTATATAAAGGAAGACATAAACGGAGAATTCATTAAAGGAACATTTTACTTGCTGGAGTTACAAAGAGTGACCAAAAAAGAAGACAGTAAGCGACACCGAAAGCATTCTCCAACGAAGAACACGTAAAGTGGGAATAAGACGTATCCAAGAAGTTAAAGTACTTTGGAAATTGAATCCTCCCATTTTTGACGCAAAGATAAGCGCTTCACAAGTCATCGACTATAAAAAGTAGTGACTATCGTGCGCTTCAACACATCCTCGGCTGCCACAGTGACCACTCCTTAACCAAGTTCTTCAGTGCAAAATCTACAAAAGCAACTATTGTGTGTGTGTGATTTTTTCCTGCCAAATCTTTGTGGTATATTGTGCCATCGGATTGTCATTGCTAACTTGAGTTAGAAATAAGAAGACAAACAATTATGGACCATTTATCTACGCAGTTTCAGCGGCTATCTTCTTTTCAATCCAAAAGCCACTGAGAAGTAATTTTGGTGGAAATAATTTACTCTATACAAATCAAAACGTTCACAAAAATCAAATCACTTTTACGTCGAAATTTGAAGCGAGCAAATGCTACAAGCCATTATAACAATCGGATTTTCAAGTGCCAAAAATTCAGCAAGTAATCCATCAGTCACCATCTATACAGTGAAAATTTTATCAGTCTATTATTTTAGCGGTCAACATTTGGTGGACACGATTGCTTCCATGTTCGAGGAAGTGCTTGGCAGTGCCTTGGAAAAACCCAAATAGTTTCACCCATGAGTACTATAAAATGGCTGTTCGCCTGCTTATTTAATAAACCCAAAAGTTGTCCATCAGTTTTAATCGTGACCTGTTTCAACATTTAAGTTGAGACACAAAGTGGCTCAGAATTTCAACCCGAAGATTAAGAACAATACCGACTTCTTCACGTGTTTTTTCTTTCCTCTATAAAACTGAACGCAGGACTGAATTTGACTTTCGTGGTCTCCGATGTGTGGAGTACATGTGGTTGGACACACATCCGTACCGTTAGTGCGAGTTATTTCTTTCCGACGTATTTGCTGAACGATGTGGATGTTCATCTAAGAATCAGCAGCAGTAGTGCCGCTTTCCATTTGATGCCTGAAACAAAAACTGGTTAAAAAACCGAAATACAAGAACTCTGACTTTCCGTACGAAGCCTGGAAGTGTTACCTAAAGTCGGAAACGATATCAGTGACACTTTGAATAAAGCGAATGCCAAGTACCCGATGAGACGCGTGGAAGAAAATTATTTCACCATTTCTGAAGGACAGCCAGCTTTGATCGAAGATCGTCTGTCCCAATGACAGTTACCAAAGCGTTTAATTATTGGCATCGAGGAGAATACAGCCTTCAACGGAGCCTACTAGAAAAATCATTTTGAGTTTCATCACTTCGGTGTACCCGAGATCTAAATCAGTCGATACAGCTAAACCAGACCCTTTCAACCTGACTGAGGAAATACTTACTTGAAATTGTACTTGTACGAAGCCACCAGACAGTTAGGGACCAGCTTCAGCCACGGCATTACTTACGAAAATTATGCATGAGGTTAAGCTTTGTGGGCTTTAGATTTCATTCTGGGCCAAGGCAACGTCCAGGACATTTCCCCCAATAAAATCAGGCCATATTCGTGTGCTAATTTCAGTTTAAAGGACCACTGAAGAAGACAGTGAATGTCCACTGATATGCCGAATTGACAAAGTGATAGGAATCATCAGTTTGAGGGAAATCATTCTAGATTATTAGAAGCTATGGAAGACTTATCCCTCTATGAATGGTGGATAATTTTTGGCAATGAAATTGGAGGATAACGTGGGCAGAGAACCCAAAGACAAAGACTAAGAGGAATTGGTGATTATAGCCAGATGGTCCGAACAAGAACATCATTTAGTCACCTATTTTGCTAACAACTGGCAAATAAAATTACAAAAAATTGGTCAAGAAAGTTTGCTATGGATGTCACAATAATCATCCCAGTCAAATTCAAAACGCTTCATATTTTAATGATGAGTCAAGGAGAAACATTGGACGAAGATTTGGAGGACGCTTATGATATCATCTCGAATGAAGCAGTATTGCATCAGTAGTATAAAAATATGCGTGGTCTTTCCTCTCCTCCATTGACTAGTCTGGATATATCATACTGAATCTCTCTTGTTCCAGAGTGCAGAGACAAAGCGAAGAAACAGTTACTTGTCAGATATTTTCAAACAAAAAGTCAAATTTTAATTAATGATTTATCAATACCTATAAAAAGCAACCAAAAATGAATACCTTGTAACTATATTACATTCTTGAAAAACAGTTCGAATAACTATTCTTGGAATGCATTGTTCTCTGCTAAAGATGAACTGCCTTATCGCAAGCCTAAAGGCCATTAAGATTAAGTCATCAAAACAGACGACAGTCATCTCCAAGGAACCCACGTAGTAGCCGTCTACTTTTCCAGGATGAATGTGTGGAGTATTTTAATCCGCATGGATTGCCAACTTTGGAAGACAACAATATAGACTTAGAAAATAAAAGACTGTGATAACTCCCCGAACAAAACGGGAAATTTCTAGAAAAGATATACTAGTCAAATTGCAAAACAATATGTTTGTCTTTGTGTTTTCTGTGTACATTACGAAATAAGTGTCTATAAACACTTCGTTTCTGTCTTGTTAAATATTATGCATTTTTATTAAAGTAAAAACTAAACGTGAGGTTTTTTTTAGGTTCGCGCGTTCCATGTTATGGATAGTGGAGTGGTATTGTAAGTTTTGTTCTAAGGGTTGTTTTACTACACTTCCGCACTTTAAAGATATAATGTAGCTTTATTGAGTCTGTAAACTTAAGCAGAACGAGCAAATAGCAAAATTGTTGGAGCTTCCGATGCACATGGAGTATGCCAGGTTCATATTAGATGAGCTGCCTATGGATGCCATGGCACAAGCTGACATGATAGAAGAGAAAGAGAAGAAAACAACAACGTCAGCCACAACGTCGCTGTCCCTCAAACAACAAAATACGAGGAGGTGTTGCGTCCGCAAGAGATATGGAGACCACATCATCTACGGATGTAGCATAGAAAAAAAAGATAGAGGGAACAAATCTTCAGAATCACAGAAACTGAAGACTTGGTTTCTGAGAAAATGTGTGGCCCTACGCTCCCAACCACAACTGTCAAATGGAAACAGGACTGGTGTAGTCTTTGTGTCAGTGGTGCTAGACCTGGAAGATGCTATCATTAACTGGGTGCATCTGATGTTCCAAAAAGACAGACCTACTCAGGTCTAACAAGAATTCTGTGAAAGAGAATATTCAAACTGCCAGGTGGAGTAGTGTGAATAACTCCATTACTGATATGTGTGTTTGTGTTTGTGTTCACTTGTATGTTTCGTTGTGGGTGTTTGTGTGTTGCTGTGTGCGCGTTCATTTGTGTGTGTTTGTGTATACTCGTACCTTTGTATGTGTGTCTGCTTTCACCCTTAACAAACAACCATTTCCATAGACTATGTGGATAGTAAATAATGGGTTATTTGCTTCCCTTCTCTGTAGATAGTTGTAATTAGGTAATTAGGATTTTTTGTCTTCTCTTCTGTGTTGATAGAAGATTTTAGAGGTTTTTTTTCCCCTTCTGTTCGGATAGTATATATTGTTTTTTTTATTTCCCTTCTGTGTGCATAGCAGATATTAGTGTGCATAGTATATAATTGGTTACTTTCTTCCCTTCTGTGTGAATAATATATAATATTGAAGTAATTGTAAGGGATGTTGTCCTTCACATCAGTGCTTAAAGTATAAAAAGAATGGCGTTCGTCAGTCTGGCTAGCAGAGCAACACACAAGATGTTTAACAGAACCAGCAATTGAGATACTCATTACCGCCCAGGAACTAATTGCGTTTCAAGGCTTAGGTCTTGGAATCGCCACTTGAGATTAAGAGCACAGGAAAGAAATAACAACATTTCTCTTAATCTGAAAAAATAAAGACGTATATACCTCTAAAATGTCCACGACTAGACGAGGGTGAAACAAAGGCAGACACAGGGTCCAGTCGTCGCAGAACCAGTCTAGGACCAACCCACATCAATCGGTACCAGATGACAACAAACCACAGCAGTCGACCAAGCAAAATGACGACACAAAAAGTGTTCCGCTTTATGGTCGAAACTGCCAAGGCAACACCGGACCACGCTTCGTGACAGAAAACAAACTAGGAAAAGGTTATCAAATCCATGTAAAGCTGCACATATTTATGTTAAAACAATATCAGTATAACCAACATGGAAGAAAGAAACAGGTGTGTCCCCACCCACCCACACAAAGGCAGATGGTTCACACCTACAATCTCTCACAGAGAAAGGCGGGTATGAGTAAACAAAGAGATAAACGAGGACATGTAGCCCTGAAAACAGGACAAAGCATCACGTATTTCGAGTCAGATAAATACTGATAAAGCGAGTTATATCGTGACAACGAAACAAACTTACAGATCTAAGTCATGTCTTCGTAGTCAAACAAAATGATCTCTTGAAAGTCTGACTTCAGTTGGATCTGCAGTCGTGAACACTTCGATGAAAACATCGTTTCCCTCAATTTATTTTCCGAATTCGTTCAGCGTGTGGTTAATATTTTAATTGGATTTGAGCTTGTAAATCATCATCGATCATATTGAAACATCTTACTGAGAAGCATATTCATGAAGACTTGGGCTTCTCCACGAGCGGTGTGACCCACGATCACGATCATGTAATGGTAAACGGTCATAAAAAATGATGCGGATGCTTTGG
Source organism: Potamilus streckersoni (assembly GCA_016746295.1). NCBI lineage: Eukaryota > Metazoa > Mollusca > Bivalvia > Unionida > Unionidae > Potamilus > Potamilus streckersoni. The sequence goes on along the minus strand of JAEAOA010000547.1, from coordinate 820,627 downwards.
GGAGTTCTTATTCGTCTTGAATTTAATGATGTTCATGGTTTATATAAAACTGTCATACACCTCCTTAATGACGTTGATCGGATCAGGCAGTATCTCTTCGAATGAAGACAAAGTCAGTCCCTCCGGAGATACCATGACGGGTCGACTCAACATAAGCGGCCATAGTCTCGCCAGTCTGGAGGGCGTGTGTTCTCAGTTTCTGGATGTCCATACCGTGACTGGGTCTCACCTGCACAGCCTGCGCAGACCAAATTATTCTTGATGGAAAATCTCAACATAGGTGGCGAAAGCTTGTACGGACTTCTTTCGATGACATCGGGGCCTTCTCGGTCTGTGAGAGCCTTCCAATATGGAAGTATCGCTTGCCAGTAAATATGATAAAACGGATGCTACTATGGGGGCAACGTTGCAGTGACAGACACGTTCTGCGTACCAGATCAGCTTATGAGCAATGCGCTACTATTGCTTCCAGATCAGCTTATGAGCAATGCGCTACTATTGCTTCCAGGTCAGCTTATGAGCAATGCGCTACTAAGGCTCCGAATCAACCATGATCTATCAGTTTGAAACTTTTGATCTATCTATGTCGATCGACCGAGATGCGAGTGACAATTCCACGCCCATTATCGTTCAAACCGTTGAATAATTTCGCAACAGTAACTCTATTTACAACGATCTTTAATGGCAATGATAGTGATGTTGTTCTGTACCGAACGACCACGATGTAAAACTAAAACCTATACGGGCTTACTATCACGTGGCTCTTTACCGATATCAAACATGCGATCTCGTATTGAGCTTACAAGTTCGACTCGAATGAAATTACTAAGTTATCTAGGACAGGACGCACCACAACATGAATGACTACCATGTCTGGAGATTCCATCAAAGGTCTTTCAACGGCTACGCTCTTGAGGGAGAATACCGCGAAGAGTTATAACAATGGGAATGTTTCGCAGATACTGTCATGTGCCACATATTTGCAGCAGGTGTACGATTGATGAACACTGACTATTCTCCCATCCAGGACACCGAGACAATAGCGAAGGAGTACGTGGATAAGCAAAAATATTAATGGTTACATTCCATTGTTACCCACAGCGACGATGCGCACAGACGTTATAAGCGCATCCCGAGTGTAATTTGGATGATTCCGATCCCTGGAACAACTACAGAAGTGATTTGACGGGGAGATGGTTAATCCAATCATGTAGATTTTGTTCGAAGCTGGAATTGTCATTCGGGCCCTGATGAAATGTATCCAGGAAGAGGATAGAAGCCATAACAATAGTACCAAACAGGCCATGCTATTCAGAAAATTCTAAATAAAATCCGGTCGTATCTGCCTGGAGCTGTCCTTGACATACATTACTGATCGGTGAAATAAGAAGCATAGACGTGTACATGGTGGGAAATCATTGTGTGTCCCTCAGCAGATTCGAAACAATTTACGATCAAAAATATATAGAGAATGTCTGACGAAGTGGTCTTTGTGATTTTTCATCACCCCGACACGTTCCACACCACGGTCTTACGAAATCACGTGTCTATAATATCGAACTTACAATGACGAAAGTACAAGGAGAGATGGTTTGGCAGGCCATACTTACGCGAGAGCAACGATCGGCCTTATTCCAAGATGGTGTAGTGAAGATCTACTACGACGAACATCTGATTATGCAGCACTGCATGCGATGTCTGAGCGAAAAAATAACGCTAAAGAAAATCTTAGAAATTATCTTAGTATAGAAAACCTGAATGATGAGGGCGTGTCTGAATATATCGCAGGAAATCGAAAGAATCTATAAGAGGCCATCGTCAACGCGTTTCATCTCAGCTTCAATGTGAGTATTGATCCCACACTCACCAAAATGGTGGGTATAAGACACATTGGAGAAAGCTATAGGATAGTGGCACGCTTAACAACGTCGACCATAAAGATTTTCTTTGCATGCAATTCATCTTCTCCATACCTCGAGAGGAATTCCTCATGTTACTGTACACATCGGTAGAATAACACCTTAAAAGGACTGGAAGCATGGCTTTTTTAATTCTTGTTCTATCCTTCATGTCTTATATACAAATTGCACAGTTAATTTCTTGACTTGTCTCCGTTAAGATTAAAAACGGAATGAAGCAGCTGCTCTTTGTCAGAGATTATTTACAAGCGGTATCAAGGACGTTAATGTTTATTAGTCACTTATCAATGAAATCATTGATTATTACCGCAGAGATTGATACAATCAGATCAGTCACAATAAAATAATATGATCATACATAATGCTCAGAGTAGACCTATAACGATTAGTATGATACATTCGCTATTACTAACATATTGTTTATTCAGAAGGATGGCTCCAAGCGCAATATCGATTGCAAAGCAACTGGGAATGAAAGTTATTGACGCTGTTCGTATTAAAGGTATTAGTATTTTTGTTGATAGTAAAGCATTTTCAGCAATCAAGGATAGAGTAGTACTATTAATACGACAAAAACCTTATCCAGTAAATTACCTAGCACTAAAGTAATGTTCTGAAAATGTTAGTAAGATACAAAATAAAGCTGCGAATTAAACACTAGCAGAGTTGACTGGTATACCCGTGCTACTAGTAGAATCAGAAAAATGTAAGTGCTAGTCTAATAGCAGGAATTGGTCTTCGTGTTAGACAATAGTAAATTATAATAATGTTCAAACGTGTATCTGATGCAGCATTCGACATGGACGCTCCAGTCGTCAAAGATATAATCAGCACGTGATAGTCAACATTATTCGTATGATGAACGAGAGACAAATCAATATGGAAGAATTGAGCTGCAAGTTCAGAACGCAAGCAGATAGTTCTTACCCACTAAGCATTCATTAAAGTAGAAGGTGAAATTCTAACAGATGACACTGAATATGGCATTGACGTTAGAGATGGTGTTGTTAATAATGGCAACATGGCGTTGTTCATCTGTGCTACGTATAGCATCAACGGAAGAAACCTTGCATTGTGCCTCACAAACGTTGACGTTTCCACGACTTCATTGGTCTAGCAAGATATTCCGAAAATTGTTCAAGATCATCTGTTCTGTCATTGTTGCTTGTGAAGGATACTTCTGATCACCCTGAGAACAGACATTACATGTTAGTCGATGGGTCATGGCGCAATTTCAGAATTAAACTTCGCAGCACATCAATCAATGCAAAAAGACGGAAGTAGAAGATTTTGATTGCATTTCCACTGTCAAATATCTTTGTGTTTGCAGACATGTCAAAAAGTTAATTATGGAGCCAAGCAAAAACGGATGCACTTGTAAAACCGGTACAGATGATTATACAATCCGGCAACCAGCTGGTGAAGATGGTAACGTAATACTGAAAAACTTTCATTGCAGATGCCAACAATGATGCCATCCCTCGCTGAAGAACGACTGCTCTCTTTGATAGACTCAGATTTTAAATCAATATTCTCTTGACTGCGACCACAGATATTGTTCAAGATAACATGAATGGTTTGTCCACATGGCAGATAGCTTCTCTGCAATGTGCCTTTGCACCACAACAAATATTTATTGCTTTCCAAAATGCTGAAAGAGTAAAATGACAAGAACGCAGTAAAATGATATTTGATAATAAACTTGGTGTTACCAGAGTTTCCTTAAGGATAAATGGGGATCAAAAACCAACTAAGAATATAATAATGAATACTATGAGTTTTTAGAATTGTCATATTGCACGTGCATATCACCGTTTGATGACATTCGTAGGAAGTGATCAAACTGTTGATTTTGGTCTGGAAATATCACAACTATATTTTACAACTGTATTCAATCTATTACATTTTGCTGGAACACGTGAATTTATTTAGACAATTTGTCGTTGATATACACATTCGAGCTTGTGTTGCAAAAGAAGCTATTGCTAGTTACAGAGCAATCGCTGTTTTACTCTCAGAAAAAAACACTGTTGCTTGAAGGTGTTGGTGGACGAATAAAAGTCATTGATGCCCGAGTTTAAAACGTGTGACTATATCCCAATGACCTCAAGTGTACGATCAGTAATTAAATCAATATTGGCATTATGATGTCATATCATCGCGTGAATGTTCCTCTGGCTCCTGATCAGATTAAAGAGCTACAATCAAAATTACGTTGACAATAGCAATTTCATGATGATGACCTCCTTAACGAAAAACAATGATGGAATGACCAAATTTAGATCTGACTATGCTACACATGTAGCCGCGTTTAAATAGTTTTGGTGATATACAAATATAACTAATAATGAATGTTTTGGAAGTATCCAGTAATCATCGACATTAAGCTGTTTGACATCAAAAGTATTACAGAATATGTAGTATTTACTGTAGCGCCTGAATCGATATTATGGACACCATTCAATAAATCCGTTAAACATACCGTTGAGATTACCGGCATATACATGTTTTTAGTACTCGTGGCTACAACATTTACAATATCTACCCTGGATCAACTATAATCGGAACATGTTCAGCCACATACCTAACATCATCATTAATACGATTTAGTGCTGAAGTTATAACCGGTTTTGCTAGTGTTCTTAATGTCATCGCAAAAACGATATTTACGTGAACGACTGATAAATTACATGAATATAAGTTTTTATAGGTGGTAACACAAGCACAGGCCAAATTATCATCGCTGCTATCAACATGCCTCAGTGAAAGAATACTATCAGATCAGGAATTCAAAGAAATTATAATATTTTATAATATTTTTTAATTTTAGAAACTGTCAATGAAAGCACATGGCATGTCCCTGATATTCATGCACTATGTTGTTGTTAGTTCGGATTTTTGATCATGCAAATTACATCATAGTGGGTAAAGCATATTTCGGGTTTCTGCTAAAGAAAAGTCAAATATGCAAGTCAATCAACCATATATAATACAATAAAACAGTTAGGCTAGTCACAACATGTCTAACTATGATGCTAAAAACTTTAAGAATTATATATGGCTGTATATATTGCCGGTTGATTAATTTTTTGAGCTCACTACATTACTTGCATTTTTTCCACTCCAAATATTCCATCATTCAGAAAGAAAATCCGACCCTGTGTGGTTCTGTTTTGGTGCTGTATTGCAATCAATACAAGTAGGTTACTGCTTGTTAAGGCAACTAGAGGTAAAGTAGACTACACGGGCAAGTTTCGAATCAAAGATGCGGACAGAACAATTAGCTGGGTGGATGTAGTGGTCAGTTCTTCCATTATACGGATGTATGCCCAAACATGTTTTGGTATGAAATCTGGAGGGGGGAGCCAAACATGTTTAGGTGTGAAATCCGGAGGAGAGTGGGACACGGCCCTACTCCCTATGTGCGTTCGCCTATAATTCGAATTTACATGGTATCATAACTACAGCGGAAAGCTTGAAACTGAGCCACTGCCGTTCGTAAAATCAAACCCATATATACATTTGTTTACAATATACCTCACCTGTACGAGTAACATTAAAATTTTACTTTTCTTTCACAAAAAGTCTTTAAGTATCATAAACCTTGATAAAAGGTCTTATTTAAAATACTGTACTTTATTCACAACACTAGTGATCGATATTGTTGTAGAGTTATATGTTTGCGCAGATAATTTTCCTTTTAAATAAATTCCGCTCCTTCTCATTGTCACGCCAATGGATCATACGAATACAAGGATAAGAAATATTTCATGCTGATTAGTAAAAGAAAATATATTTCAACGTATCAAAATGTGTGAAAACGTTCAAAACATATAGGCTGTGTTTTTGTGTGGTTTGGATCTTTAACGTACCTTAATAGTGATGTCTAGCACTTAGGCATCATGCCGCAGACATGATGCATGATACCCCACCCATTGACATTATCTTGATATCAGACCGATTATCTAACCTCTAGGCCACCGGAGCGGTCCTCTACGTCGAAATGTGCTTATGTCATCTAAGACCTTTTGATGTCAAGTCAGCGATAGATATAAGTTGGATTAAACTTCAGTGTTTTTGAGATATATTTGTTCACAAAGCAAGAATTATTACAATTAAGACACATTAATAACATTTCAAGATTTATGTTTTTGAGCTTTGAACAATTCGATTAACGATCAGATGTTACAAAACCTGTTTGACTATGTTACGTAATATGTTCTAATTATGTAAACATAAGAGCTGCAGTTCGTTTAAAATTTTGATACCTAGATTTTATAAAGACCACTTTCAGATTGACTCAGATTCAGATTAGCTTTTGCAGACAGACTTGACTGGTAACTAGTTTTCAAACCCATTATGCAATCGAATTGTATACATTTAAGGGGGAAAATTATGTTAATGTTGGAATGGATGCAAGTGCTGCAGTCTATGAATTATGAACTCCTGTTTCATAAATACCTTCCTTCATAACGGGTGACATAAGGGAGGATTCTACAAAAGTGTAGATTCCTGTTATAAACGAAATTAAATAGTCAACCTTACTATTTCTTTCCAATTTCTTCATTCATTTCGGATTTTAATTCAATATCTCTCTTTTAACTGACAATATTGCAAGATGAGCTGTCCAGTTTCTTATGTAATTGCAAACGGAGAAAAATGTGTGTTATTGGGCAGTGGTGATTGATCCATTGAATCCCTAAGGAATGCATTAAGACGCTAACGCTCCCGCGAGTAACCCAACTATGGGTAAATTAGTGCGATTGTAGCACGGCATCACTGGGTGGAAGTCTTCTTCAATGAAGTCAACCATCAGGGCGGATGTGCTCTAAGGTGAGATTAATGGCTACGTGTTTGTAACCAGGGAGTGCAACAATATATTGGTGAAACTCTGGTGTGGTTATCCAATCTGGAGAAAGATGGACTATGCCAGGCTGCACCTTGTCTTACACATACTATAACCATCAATTCTTTAATAGTGGTCAACAATGACCGCCAATTCCACTGTACACCAGGACAGAGGTGACAAATATGCTACTTGCGCCCCTACTACAAAGATATGTGGGGAAGACAACGTCATCATTGGTATGATGAAGGTTTTAACACTGAAAGGCGATGGGAAAGTTGAAGCAACTCAGACATGAGTTGGAGAAGTACAGCTGGAATACTCTTGACCTCTGCGAAGTAAGCTGATAAACGTTGGTAAAATAACAACGGATGAAGGACAGAATATCTACTTCAGAGGGAAAAAACATAGTCATGCGTTGAGTTTTTTTGTCTAGAATGAATTACTAAAAGTATTATGGATGCCGCCCAGTCTCAAACAGGTCTCCCTTCAACGTCACAATCATACAGACATATGCCCTATTATAAATGTGCAACGAAGACATCTCCCTAGAGTCATTAACCACCACATTTAAGACGGCTGTGACTGAAGCAGATAGCGCGATCATGGACAAGCAAAGAAACCCTGTGTCACAACAGATGTAATGAACTAAGTGACAAAAGAAGTGAATGAGAAAGGTAAAACAAATCATTATGGAGCTAAAAATACGGAGATATAAACACCATTAAGCGGAACAGCATGAGAAAGACAATGTTGTGAAATTGAAGACAGTCTGAGCCGAAATAATAACAAGAAGCCATATCCACTGATTAATATCTCACGACCATGATACAAAATGAAAACTACCACCATCCAAGACAAATCAGGAAAATACCTCACAGAAGGTCAAAACATTCTTAAGCAATGGGCATAATACTGATCCGAATTGTAAAATTATAAGACTCAAAGAGATCCTGAAGTACTAATCTGCTCTCAGATAGAAGAAATTGATGATAACTCAATACTTCTTGGAAAGTAGAGACTGCAGTTAATGGCATTAAAGAATGGAAATCATCTAAGGTTGACAACATCCAAGCAGAGCTTATTCACAGTCCTAAGAACAATCTGCAAGACGATATGGCATACTGGAGAAAATATAACTACATGGACTCAATCTTTGTTCATCGTGTTCCCCAAGAAATGAAACCTACAGCTATGACACAACCACATATGCATGACAAACAACATCAATGGTATAAAAGCAGAAATAAAGATCAGTGGGCAGAAGCTGGAAGCAGTCACAAGCTTCAAGTACTAGGGAACAGTTATCACAATTTAGCGCTCCAAACAAGAACTACTTTGAATTCCATGAGTACCCATACAACAGTAGCAAAAACGTTGAGACAAATGTCGAAGGCGCAGTGAGAGGGTACAGAAGAAGAGAAAAAAAGACAAAGAGGTGGGAAGACGACATGCGCAAGCGGACATGAATGACATAAATGCCAGTGGAGAATTTTGAAAGATGAAGAGAATTCGCTGTGATGTCATTTATGGTGCCAGAACGACTTCTTGGACTATGGCATTGATGATGAGACTGATAATTTTGTGTCTGTTGGATTCTGAAATTCGCCTTATTCAATAAAGAGAGACAGAGAGACAGGGACAGATGAAGAAACACAGAGAGAGAGAGAGAAAGAGAGAGAGATGGTGTGTGTTCGAGTATCAGTCTGATATAAGCATTTTAAAGGAGACTAACCTCTGGGAAGCTTCTAAAAGCAAACACCACATTCAAAAGAATAATATTAATACCAAGACATTTCTAAATTTGATAATTTGATTCTACCTGTCAAATGTCATAAGAAAATCTTCATGTTTGCATACGTTGTTATTCAGTCATTCCAATGGTATAACATGTGCATGCATGTGAGAGAGAGAGAGTACCTCTTCTCTTTGGTTCGAAGCTACAATTCTCTTGTGGGACAACTTATAACTTTCTAACGTGTTTCACATAGATTAGTTACATTCTAAAGAAAGATAACACATTTAATATCATAAAAGATTCCAAGATTTAATGAGTTATTTAATAACTTACTAATATAGTTTCACCATCTAATTGAATTTTATTGTCAACTACTTTCTTTTTGACCTTTGTTAAAAACTATCCAGTTTGAGTTTGCATGTGTGTGTGTCAGAGAGAGAGAGAGAGAGAGAGAGAGAGAGAGAGAGAGAGAGAGAGAGAGAGAGAGAGAGAGAGAGAGAGAGAGAGAGAGAGAGAGAGAGATTTTGATATCTGACGTAGCTTTATAAATTTTCTAGTCATTTCGCTACGATGACTGCAGTGTGGCCGCACTGTACATAATACCGTAGGCATGTAGCATCATAATCTATCCATTCACATTACCTTGACTCAAGGCCTGACATTTGGCTTCGTGCATTAGTTGTCGGTAGTCCATCAAAATCTTATTAGTCTTTAAATTTTCCATAACTTTGACCTACTAAGTCGATATGAAGTAAACCTTTGCATTTAACACAAAACTGTAGAGTAGATTTTCACTAGTCAAGGCTCATTGATCCACACAATCCAACAGCAACCCGTTAATTATAAACGGGCATCAATAAACACTTTTATATTGTAAGAGATATTATTCAATCTTGGTTTGTTTCCTCTTCCAAAAGCATAAAATGCCTTGGAAGTTTAATAGATTTTTTGAAATTTAATGTTTATCAAAATTTATCAAAATTTGTTTATAAGAATGCTTATCATCAAAGGAAATTTCCAATAATACCAGTCAAGTCAAGCAGTTTAATTATCGGAGACATTTGAGTTCGTTGTCACTTTTATTACACTCACAGACCTTATTCTTTAACGTTAGCTAAATTATTGGCTTTATGTGTTTTAATTTCAAGGAAAAAATTTTTGGAGACGTAATTTAAATTTTTTTTTAAGCAAGAACAACGATGACATGCTTTTGGACGTCTGTAAAACAAACAACAAATGTATAAATGGGGACCTCCTGGCTAAGTTCATATATTCTTTCCGTCATAAACGTTTTACTAAAGCAAGATTTTACCCTTGTATCAAGCAGTACGCTCTCGATTAGAGGTCAATTCTCAGTACGTTGGCGTACAATTTAAATAATGTCCGCTATTTACACCAAAAATAATGCAAACACACATGCGCACGCACAAACCTTGATCGAACTTGAGCATGAATTTTTTCAGATGGATCTATATATGAAGATTTTAAAGAACAGGTCACTTGGAGAATCATAATGCTTTTTATAATCATCTAAATCCTATTTTAGCGTGTGCTTCCTCAAGAAGGCTTGCAACCAGAATAGAGGCAAATAATATATATTACAAATAATCTTTGACTGAGAAATTGATTTATCTCATGAATATGAGTTAGATAATTATGTCAATGCATTCAATTGGAACAGTTGATATCCTTCTCAGCTTTCTTTAGAAAACTTCCCAGTTTTACTATGAAATGTTGTTTACGGGTCTAGACGTCAGTGGTTATTGTATTCGTTCTGTATGTATGGAAGCCTGGAGTTGCCAATTAGATTTGTTGGCAATATTTAGAATAATTCATGAAGTTACAATGTATATATATATATATATATATATATATATATATATATATATATATATATATATATATATATATATATATATATATATATATATTCACACACACATTACACACATTATTCATACAACAATGGAAGACAACTGACTCCTTTTTCACAATGGTGTTTCATTCACATTGCCATTAGTCAAATACATTTAAAATTTTTATTGTGAACTTATTGCGCAAGCCCAGTTGGAAACAACATTTATTGCAGCCACGGTGACTTAGATTCTCGGGTGTAACTGTCAGCGGTCATACATGAACGAAAATAAATACGTTAAAAGATTTATTACAATTCATTCCTGATCACATTATATTGAAGGAATAGTTTCCAAACATAATACACTTTACTGCATTATCATCAACAAACGAATGACAAAGATAAATATCTCAACCTGGGGTTAAATGTCACAGACTATATGATTGACTAAGTTATGAATTTATAGTTGTCATTATTTCACCTACCGTTTTAGCGACCCTTCGCCCACAATCTGATTCATTCATTAACTTTTTTATTCTTTACGCCATTTACTTAGTTTAATTACATTTAAGTATGTGGTTCCTCTAAAGCTGAAAATTAAAAATCATGGAAAACTAAACATCATGGTAATTTGTTAAATATTATCGTAGAATGAATCAAATAACACGAATTACATCACAACTAATGCATATTTGATAGACTACTTATGGTACACTTTAAATTGCAGAGTGAGAATGTCAGAAGTCGGACCACGTAAGTATTATTATGCTTGAATTTAGACACGTCATTTCTGGACTCTGTTGGCGTGATTGGGAGATGTTGAATGTTGCATTTGTCAAACATCTACATCTAGTAAATATGTTTCACATTGTTCAGGTAAGTTAGTATAGATACGTTCGCTATGCGTGCTCTAGTAAGCACTAATGCTGCATATTGTTGCCTTCGAAATGGCTTGTCAAGGTGAAATTCACTGACCAGAAACACAAAAATACCTGCTTGATACTCCAAGGTGTAAATTATGTTATCACATTGGAACCTTGACTAGCGAAGACTGGATACTCATAATAATCCTAAGATTGCACATCCTAATTTTATAGAAACAGTTTTTTATTCTCTCACAAGGGTATGCATTCAGTACCATACATGATACGCAGGTTTCATAAAGTTTGTCCTATTGTATTCAAATATTTGTTTACTTTTAAAATATGAAACCTAAAAATTTTAATCAGCCCGGTGTTCTTAGTTTGAAAATAGACTATGAGAGAAAAACAATAAGGAAAACATTAATTATTCAAAGAAACGAATTAAATAGACCCGACGATCACGTGAATATGTCTTGGCAACCTTCAGTGTAAGAGAGAACTTCTACTTTGTGATGAACTTGTATGGCCATCTTGATAATGAGTAGAGTGGGGGTGGGTGTGAATTCCACCAAACGAAAATAAAGCAAATTAGAATCATAAATCACTTCCCAAAGAATAAAATTGATAAGTCATAAAGTACAAGTCTTCATGTCGTTACGGCGACAAGGCTGCGGAACCTTTCATGAAATAAATAAGGACTTTTGGGTACCGGGTAAAAGCAGCATTTGACGAACATCAAATAATAAAACGTCTTAGAAGGGTTTTCTTTCATTATTTCTGACCCCTCCAGAATGGGAAACACAGCTCACATATGCTTCTATTACAGACATGAATTTTTGGTTTCCATATTTGAGTGGCAATAATTTGCATATATTTTGAATATGTCTTTAATTTTTATATATAATACTATGGATGAAAGCTAATGTTTAGATAGGCCAGTGCAAGAAATAAAAAAAAAACATTCAAAATTTTACCGCAAACCTATTTAATGTTATTTACATTGTGAAAAATTAAACTGAGTGCTTAAGAATTATTGGTTGCTAGTATTCACACAACAGTCAGCAATAATAGCTAATAACTTGACTGAGGTTCATATTATCGCCTCTAGTTCCCATCCAGCGAATATACTTCAATTTACCTGATAAACAAGAAGCATTATCTTAAAAAGAACATAATTTTAATACTAAAATTGTACATTCAGTTCATAACGTTGCTTTCAGAGATGACTGGTTCATATGCACAGGGATCAAAATTGTAAATAACTTAGGGACAAAGTTGAACATCTATATGCCATGAGTGGTATAATTTTTTGTACACATGATAAATGCTTAAAGTCAAGCCATGAGGTAAGTTGTAATATATTAGTGATTTATCCTTTGATTTTCTGCCAGATTTGGGCTTTCTATTCGATATTAAGAAGTAGTAACATCACAGCCTTCATCGATATTACATAATTCATATTGAAAAATATGTCCTGCATGAATTGTCGTAGCTTGTCACGTAACCAATGGATATTACGTAATGTGTGAAGGCGCAATGACTGGTTAAACAATAATCATGGGGGCGTACGATTCCTTTATAGCAGATAGACAATATCGTACGTTAATTTTATTCAATAACATGCATTCGTGTTTTTACTTTTGGTTTGCTACATTTATGTTACATTTGTCGAGGAAAGTAAATTGGACAAGGTTTTAATTTTGAGAGTCATTTATTATTTCACTATGTTTATGCCAACATTACAGAAACATATTAAATAATACGTTGATCGGTTCTTATAGTTTTGAGTCTTAGCATGACTTCAAGCAAATCCAAATTCAAACTATAATATTTCCCACTAAACCTTTGACCTCTCCAGCAACTATATCATTCTGTTCAAGTACTTATTTTTAAATTTCTGTGTTCATCATTAGATTCCAGCAACCCCAAATCCCCAGAGGTGGTTACGACCAACCAACCAATGCAGTATGGTCCACCGGGATATTACCCCAATGTACAATATGTCCAAAAGCCAGGATATCAGCAGATGCCGATGGCTCAACCGGTATGTATAGATTGATGTGGTTGTTGTTGTTGTTGGGCTTAACGCCATTTTTCAGCACAAGATAGGCTATTCATGGCGGCAAGTATTAATGGTGGAGGAAGAAACCGGGAAATCACCGGAAAGAACCACCGACCCACGAGAAGCTACTGGCAAGCTTTCTCACATATCCACATTCGCCGAATCATAGACTCGAACACACGCAGATAGAGGTGAGATGGCAGTGATCCGTAACGGACAGCGCTTTAGACCACTCGGCCACTCGTGGCCCCTTAGGATTGATGTGGTAGCTTAGTTGCTATATAATTAATAACTCTTATTCGGATTTAAAATATTCTGCACAGAGTTCAGTTTTATTCTGAATATAGCACTCGCATTGCCAAAAAAAGTGTTCATTATATTACATGTGCACTAGGTTTGATTAGAATTCATTTAATTGCGGGCATAATTATCTGACATAATGAGAAAGGTTGATGATTCTTTTCCTGCTTGGCACAGATTTTCCAGTCAAAGTAATACAACTGTTTGTCTTTGTTAAAATATTAGTTTGGAATCAAATGGGAGGTTCTAAGGGAGAATTACTACAATAAACACTGTGATTTACCGTAACGGGAACTCTCTCTCTCTCTCTCTCTCTCTCTCTCTCTCTCTCTCTCTCTCTCTCTCTCTCTCTCTCTCTCTCTCTCTCTCTCTCTCTCTCTCTCTCTCTCTCTCTCTCTGAATTCATTCAATTTTTCATTTATGCAACTAGCTTACTAATATTCATCCAAGTCTGTGTGTTTGTTTCTTTTCTTATTTTCTTTTGGGATTTTCTTTTCGTATATTTTGTTTATAACCTAATTGTTTACTAAATATATCAATTGGAACGGAAAGAACCAGCCAACAATAAGAATTAGGAAACATTTTAACAAACCAACAGTGAATCAAAAATGATTAAACGCTAACAATAAGCAATATACCTATCATACGCTCCTTTTGTAATGTCACGTGTTTTTAAACAGATGGTCATTTATACAACTTCATAATTGCTTCTCTACTTTTCTCTGAAGGGCCCATACGCAGTTGTTATGAATCAGCAACCGCAACAACACCGTAGTCATAGAAACTGGGGCACAGGGGTTTGCGGATGTCTGGAAGATTTTACTTCGTGTAAACTCTCTCTCTCTCTCTCTCTCTCTCTCTCTCTCTCTCTCTCTCTCTCTCTCTCTCTCTCTCTCTCTCTCTCTCTCTCTCTCTCTCTCTCTCTCTCTGACAATGTAGCTTCTAAATATTTAAGTGATTTACTGTCTACATTTTTTGAATTCCAATTTGTAAGAGGAAATTAATCTAATCTTGTTATCCGTATTCATATAACTTAGAAATTATTGCATATATTTTTCTCGGAACTATATGTCGTCATTTCTGATGCAATTATTGTCCTTTACTGGGAAGGGGATCTGGGCTAAGAAAATAAACAACAGGTTATAGCTGCTATATACCAATACCATATTGAAATAAATATTTGGTTAACTTAAATACCTAGCTGAACTTATATTGCAACAGCTTCATCATCATACGATGTAGAAAAAATATTTATTCAACGATGGAGTGGATTAACACCTTTTGGTGGCAAGCAACATATAGAGGATGATCGACCACGGTAATTTACATCACGCATCGGGTGAATATTAAAGTAGGAAATTAATGCATGGAATAAACGGGGACCCTTTCTGAGGTAGAACACCGAAAATATCGGGACCCATATAAAGACTATATTAATTTAATTAATTACATAAACAATCTAACATTTTACAAGACCAATTGTAACATGCACATCTACCAGAAAAATAAATGAACTCAAAATTCTAAAACGCAATTAGCTGTTCCACATAGATACGACATAATTTGAGCGAACGTTCAAACTTGATTTGTCCGTCATGTTTTTCTGACCTCATAACTTGTTGCGGGTCACTCTCAAACATAAATACAACGTGTCTGTTGGGGTCGACTTGAACTGAAATACTTTTGTTTCCTCTGGCTTCCATGTGCGTGTCTGCCTTTACTGGCTTCTTTGTGCTATCCAGTCTCCGATTTATATCCACTCTTATTGTCCGGCGATAACCCTTATATCAATCAGGGAAGCTATTTTCTTTTGAAATTATGATAAATTCAGCCTAAATTTATGTTTATTAAGTAACACACCCTGAACATAATGTACAGCCTCCCCCCCCGACTCAGAATTAGCCTGTATGATGTTTCACAACACTCACTGCAAATTGGGTTTAGGTCAAATACATTACGTCCAAAACAACATTGCCATTTTTGCATTCACACTTTATTTCTCTTGTCCCATCGAAAATAACACAATACAGGAAAATTAATGTATTCCTCTAAATATAACTAGTTGCCATAACTGATTGATCGAGAACGTCGTTTATTCTTGCTTAATGACAATTAAGCTCAGTGGGAATTTCTAATCACTATCTTGCTTGATGTCAGGTACATCTACCTATAAGGTTCATTAATAAATAATTGTACTTCCCGCCATGCTGTCCAAACGTTAATACAACCGATTCATATGTTAAAACAGTCCCATATTAGATAGAAAAACTTATCAATGTTCACTTCGTATTTGAACGACAATTTTGCTACATAGGAAGAAAGCGGCATAAGCATCACACAAACTTATAAAACTGATTTCTTAGCATACATGATTCTTATGGTATTTAAGACAATACATTCAACTATTATCTTGAGAATCATACCAATGAAACGTTTTCTGTGAAAATAAGACACATTGCCTTTTTCCTTCATGGATCGCCATTTTTCTTTAAGCAGAACATTACAAGCCTGGTTACTTGTCTCTCAAAGACTCTCAAAACTCTTCGCCTCACGTAAAAACTTAGATTACCTGATTTTGCAGTGCAATATATTTATAAAAAACGAGCTTTCCCCTTGGAAACACATCCCAAACCGTCATCTTACCCAATCAGAATCTAGCTTTATCCAGCCTCCATTATTAACACACGACCATCCAGGATCTGGAAAAGTTACCATTTTTGCCTCTTTCCTTAATATTGCGATCTCTGAAAATTTTAACTTATGACAAATATTTGAGGATATAGGTAAGCTATTTTTTAAACATTCCAATTCTTGGCATTTCGATAAACAAAATCCAAACTTAAACCTTTTTCAGTTTCATCTGACATAGATATCAAAAGGAAAATCATTGACAATCAACTAAGTACGTACAAGTGAACCTGACAAGGGTTTAGCCCAGTGCAAAATTGCATACATCAATACAACAGTGCAGTATGATACAATGATATCCGCACAATTCACATCGTTAAATAATAAAACGAAATTACCTCTCTTCTTGATATAGTTTATTTGCGTTACATAAAAGAAAAATATTAATATCATTATTGTATACATTTCCAAATCAAACACACATTTATGACTAGTCCTGCATATAAGTTTTAAAAAACCTCAGAAGTTAAAGCAATTATTATATGTCTAACTTCCTTTGAAATATTATCACGGTCAGTTACACTACTACTACTTCTACTACTTCTACTACTACTACTACTACTACTACTACGACTACGACTACTACTACTACTACTACTACTAATAATAATAATAATAATAATAATAATAATAATAATGACGATGCTGACAACAGAGCTGACAATAATAATAATAATAATAATAATAATAATAATAATAATAATAATAATAATAAAAATTACAAACAATTGTATGTTTTGTGACATATGCAGCAAAAGTACATTAATCATAGTAGCATTAAAATAGCGAAGAAGTAACATCAACTTTTGATATACAGCATATAAATGATAGTATTGTTTACAAAAAAAACGTAATTTAGGGTCTGTTATAACACCAGTTAAAAATAGGTAATTTATATTTTTAAAAAAACAACAACAAATGTATCTTTTTAGCAAATCTCCAGCTGAAAGACACAGTTGTAGTACTGAAACTTGGTTATAGTCTCCTTTTAAATATGTAGACATTTCTCAGGGAAGCAGGCAATGATTTAGTACAGAAATATGGATTAAACAGGGTATTATATCCCAGTTTTGAAGTCGTAAAGAATGCAAACGAATCTTTACAAATGTTCCGATATAAACTCGTACATAAGTGGTTGATCAGATATGAAACAATTTTCAAACGTAAAGTGCAAAATTACCAGTCATTTTATGACATTTTTACATACTTTTCCAATCATATCTAATTTCAATAAATCAAAGAAGTCATATATAAGAATCGCATTAGAAAAAGCCTTCGCAATTGTCGTAACTTGCATCAATACAGAGATATATTTAGATTCAAATATATTTAACTTCAAAGTCAGCTTTGAAATTTCAGGAATTATATATTTCACAATTGCAATGATACTAGATGTCTTTTAATGTTGTATATCACTGTCTCTTACTGCAAGCTGCAACGCTAATAATGTATTTTCTTTCCACAATGTAGTATTTATGTCACTTAATTTTCCCCAACCACCATTGGTCTTCCAGCATCTTTAATTCACCCTGAACATCCAATTGCCAAAAAATACAATGTGCCTATACCAAAATATAATTAGAAGAGCATACAAAGGAATTATTATAATTGCTCTTTCGCTACCTGGCACAGCTAAGAAAATTTTTATTACAACCCACATCTGATCCGTGAAAAAAAAAACATGCAATGATTGGTACTCGATCTATGCTATTAAGGGCCTATATTACCTCTTACTGGCCTGCAATCTAATTAACTACTCGCATATGTATATATTATAACGACCTATGTATAGATAACAAGATACTTAATACGATAACCAGTACATACAACGGAATAAACGTGCATGCATGCATGTGTGTGTGCGTGTGTGTATGTGTGTGTGTTAAGAAAAGAATATTTACATTCAAATAATGAAATACAAGCCTTAATATATGTTACACGTTTGCCCTATCTTCATCGCCATATTGTTATAAACGGGCATCATAATATTGAAATGGATTACATATTTATGTTAAGGTCTAATGGCATTGTGTTGCACCCCCTGTTTTTCCTGCTATCTGTCTTCGCACCTGGGCGAGTCATGTTGCCTTCCGATGTGTTTTGGTCCAATGGAGTGTGTTCCCACGGGTGGATGCCCCCTACCCTGGCTCGTTGCTCTGAGGGTTAAAGTACGAGAAGCCAATAAAATCCAGGTAAGATCGAGAGAGAGGGAAGAGGAATTAAACAGTGGTGCAAGTGTAATCCTATGTAACAGACAGGTGAGCAATAAACACACTACAAAACAAACACACCAGTATATTCAAGATATATTAAAAGCTTTTGCTTTTACCAATAAAATAAAAGATGGAAAAGTAGCCTGTTAATGTCTTTATATTTGACAATGTATTTAAATTTTCAATAGCATACAAACAAAAATAGAGAAAGCTAACCTGAAGTTTTCATTTTTACGCTAAGGATTGATGTGACTTTCACTGACTGTCAATATCGCTCGATGGAATGGTTAGCGATGTTAACATATTGTCCCAGATAAGCGGCAGGTTGTAACGGCCGCCGTCCCTGTTCAGCATCGGTTTGTACACCTGGATGGCCATAGTACACAATTAATTTTACTATACGGTCTCTACATTTGTTCCTCAGTACTGAACTTTCCACTGTGTGACAATCCATACAAATCATATGTTAATCTAAAATACCTTCAAAGATGACTTAACGGTTTAGTTCTTGTCAAGGGTTGACCTGCATTTTTTTGAGAGGCTGAATTGTAAACAAAACACCAGGCAACGGAACACAGATTTCACTTCCGGATCATCACCATGACCTTATTACTCAATGTGCACTGTCGCCGAAATACACACAGACAACCACACCATAAGATCACATTTTAAAGAATAATCAATTGCCTTTAAATCCTTACCAAGAATGCCAAAATCTAACTCTAGTATCACCACCAAATTTAGACCGGAAAAAGTGATCTAAAAATAGACTGGGACTACATTCGTGGGTACTGAACCGGATTTTATTAATTGTGTACCGATTCCTGAAAGGGTCAATGTTTTTGTCAAACTTTTATATTTGCATTTTATTTTGCATGCCACTGCTGTTTCAACTTCATACATAAAGTCTTTTGAAATTTCCTTGCAAGCAAGACATGTGACAGCTGTCAGAAAGTGTGTAGTGCTGGTGTTCTATAGGGTGCAATTTGAGGTCCAATTGTTCTTAAGAAACCAAAACTAAATTTGCTATATCTTTCTTAATTATAGGAATTTTTCAATGCAGTAAAAACCTAATTGTAATACTTGATAAGGCCTGTCTGAAAATAGTCTTGAAATTAAAAAATATTGATATATTAAATTTTAATGAAAATTTTAAAAAATATATAAATTTTAAAAACTTTTTATTTTACAAAAAATAAATTTTCATACAAGTTATGACATTCAGTTTGACAAATTTAAGGCAGCAATGTTGATTAATGAATGGTCTTTAAAACAAATGGTAGTTTAGGTCTGTACAACTGATAATATTAATCCCAGGGGTACTGAAGCATGATAGCTCACAGTGATTTTGACAGCAAATTGCAATATGCCTATCCAGATGCATATAGGTGTACATACTAAAGAAACAATGACAGGTACTATGTTCCACATTTATTGTTTCAGGTACTTGGACAGTTGTTTGTATAACTAATATCCCACTCAAATTTAAAGTTTTGATGGGACCACTACCATGTTTTATAGCAAATATGCATTCCATTTTAATGCCGATAACTACAAAAGTCAACAATGCAATATGAAAATACAGTTTCACCTTACTGAAAAAAGATGCGAATCTCTCTCATGAAGATCTAAGCCATGTCTTTGAGATGCTGTATATCAGTGTACTGATATGAACTCATCTTGGTCACTTATAGCAGCACACTGCACATGTCCTTATGAGACCTTGCTATCACCATTGGACTACTGGAGAGCTTCCAAATTGATCCAGCTCTAATACTTTGTTTCAGATACCAGACTAGACCTGAAAATATATAACATGTTTCACTTAATTCTAAAAAAAAGGAAGATGTAGGCAAATGAAGTTAAAATGTGTTAGATATGGTGATTTCAATATAACATTCAGGTTGCAAATATGGTTAAAAAAGGTAAACTTGATAGAGTGACACTCAAAGATGTGAAGCAATGGGCATGTATTAAAGTGACAAATGCATCCTAAAAATAGATGAAGTTTCTACAAGCATATTTAGCCATTTACAGGTTAAATAACTAATCAGGTAGAGTATGTATCATAAAGTTTAAGGCAATGTTGGAACGGTGAGGTTTGATCATTGGTGCAAACATTGATACATACCAGTATAGTGGAAAGTCAAATGACAATGTACCAAATTAAAATTTATTACTATATGCAATCCTATTCATGAAGGAAAAAACAATTTTAGATATTGTGAGTGAATATAGCAAAATGTGGCCACACAGATCAACTATAGGTACCAATAGATCCTATATCATCAACTAAATGTGAAATTTGCATCCCGAAAACTTGTAAACAAGGATGGATATTTGCATGTGTGGGACATATGCAATGTACTTGTTAAAATCACATGTGCAAACATGATTCAAATAATCTGTTTGAATATGTTTAGTCTATTTTTAAGAGTCTTGGCTACCAAGGTTTTAAGTTCAATGATTCAATGATTCAATGGAATGAAATATCAGCTGATGCTGCAATACCGCCCTCTGTCAAAGTACTAAATTGAAATGTGTTACCATACAGAGGCATATTCATGATGAAAATAACATCTTGGGATATTTTAAGTGCACACAATCAAAACTGAGCCTTACAGATTCACTATAGGTACCATGTCAGCCTAACAATGTCAACTTTTGATTCCAAACATTACAAAATATATGCATATTTGTTCATGTCAGCTATGTAACCATGTTAGGATCAGTTGTAGAAAGTCAAATTCAAATAATCTGTTTGAATATTACTTATGTAATCTTTAAAGTGTCAGATAACAAATATTATTGGTCATTAATAATGCATAAAGCAAAATGGATCATGAGAATTCCCATAATATCATCTAGGCTACAATGTCGCACTACATCAATCAACATCTTAAAGAAACTGAACAATAAAATGGAATGCATTCTGTGTTCAACTTACATCATTTTGCTGTTTTCTTACATGCAATGGTAAATATACCAGGGTAAAGTATATTTTACCCCTCTGACCTGTATTTCATTCTCTGACAGCTTAATATGATTTTGTAGAGAACTTGAACAGGTTCTAGTATAAAGTCTTCATCTCTGTCCTCTCACTAAATACCCTATAACTATGGTTATAAACAATTACTGATAGCTATACAAGCAGATATGTGTTACTCAGGAAGTCACCCCATCATAAACACATAAATTACCTGTTTGAACCCCAAATAAATAGTTTCAATGACCTAAAGGTACAAAGCAAAGTAGAATTTTGTCTTCATGTATTTTAAATGAGGGTCTCATTTTGACTAATAAAGATATTTTCTCTGATCAAATGTGACAAATATCCATCATTTGAGCTTGTATATGGTGTAGGAGTAAATATATGCTGATATCATTTAATATCATTCCCAAAAAATATTATATATGTGTATACTTGGTGGAAATTTTTTTATTTTTTAATTGTTTTTTAAATTTCATTTAAATTTTTAAAATTAAAATTATTTTTTTACTTCTAATTTCATTTTTATATTTTTAAAGTCAATATACATAACATATTAAAATTTCATGTATATGTCATTAATAATAAAAAATTTATATCAGTTTCAAGTTTTTACTGACAGGCCATAGTACACAATTAATTTTACTATACGGTCTCTACATTTGTTCCTCAGTACTGAACTTTCCACTGTGTGACAATCCATACAAATCATATGTTAATCTAAAATACCTTCAAAGATGACTTAACGGTTTAGTTCTTGTCAAGGGTTGACCTGCATTTTTTTGAGAGGCTGAATTGTAAACAAAACACCAGGCAACGGAACACAGATTTCACTTCCGGATCATCACCATGACCTTATTACTCAATGTGCACTGTCGCCGAAATACACACAGACAACCACACCATAAGATCACATTTTAAAGAATAATCAATTGCCTTTAAATCCTTACCAAGAATGCCAAAATCTAACTCTAGTATCACCACCAAATTTAGACCGGAAAAAGTGATCTAAAAATAGACTGGGACTACATTCGTGGGTACTGAACCGGATTTTATTAATTGTGTACCGATTCCGGATGTAACTCGATTCCTTCATTCCATGCTCGAACCAGACTTGTTCTCGACCTATGACTTTTACTGAGGTCCAAATAATAGTATTAACAGGGCACATATTGTGTATGTGCCGTGATACCTCAGACGAGCTTGAACTTGGTCTTTGATGTTTATTAAATCTCGCTCTCAGTATTATTTCCGTTTCCCCAATATAGTCATGATGGCATTGACTTTCACCCTGTCCTTCACACTCCATGTGATAGACTAGTTCACAAATATCTTTCTTAAAAGACTTGTACATGAAGAGAACTAAGATATGTTGTAGGGACCGGTACTGTTTGAAACATACATTAACTTTGTGTCGTTGGAAAATGTTCTTTCGGCATTCGGAAGTCCGTGTTACGTATGGTAGGACGATGTTGCCTTTTGAAACTATTCTCCCAGTCGTCTACTTTCCACGGTATTGTCGTTTGGAATAGCGTTTAGCATGTGGCAAACCTTCATATTCGTCCATAATTACACCTCTTGAGAGAAACATAGACACGGTCTAGTTCTTGTTTTAAATCAGTTGAAGCAGATGCCACAGCTTTGGCTGTAATGCAATGTTCTAGTCTTATGGATGGTACGAGTCTAAATGGTTGGTTGGTTGATGGGCTTAACGCCATTTTTCAGCACACGATAGGCTACTCATGGCGGCCAGTATTAATGGTAGAGGAAGAAACCGGGAAATCACCGGAAAGAACCACTGACCCACGAGAAGCTACTGGTAAGCTTTCTCACATATCCACATTCGCAGAATCCTAGAGTCGAACCCAAGCAAAAAGAGGTGAGATGGCAGTGATCTGTAACGGACAGCGCTTTAGATCACTCGGCCACTCGGAGCCGCACGAGTCTAAATCAAGGTAATGGTCGGCATGAGTAAGTTTACGATAAACCGTAATTTCTAACTGTTTGTGTCCAAAAGGATAAACCGCCATTTCTTTCATTTTCGATGGTGAATTTAATATCCAACTCAATGCTATTAATGTTATATGTGAATTGCGTCATATATTGTACCTTCTGCTCTGTGTTTATGTTTATGTGTGTGTGTGTGTGTGTGTGTGTGTGTGTAGTTAACATATCTGTGCCACCAACACCAAAATTATGGAGCATTGCTTAAGGTTAACGGCTCAAAGTGTTCCATATATAAATTTTATACTGTAAGGAAAACCGTTGTGAACTTTCACAGATCCGTGTAATTGAAGGTAGAAACATACACAAAGTACGTGCATATGTATGTATGTATGTATGTATGTATGTATGTATGTATGTATGTATGTATGTATGTATGTATGTATGTATGTATGTATGTATGTATGTATGTATGTATGTATGTATGCATGCATGCATGCATGCATGCATGCATGCATGCATGCATGCATACATACATACATACATACATACATACATACATACATACATACATACATACATACATACATACATACATATATATATGTATGTGTGTATGTGTATATGTTTGTGTGTATATGTATATATATATATATATATATATATATATATATATATATATATATACATATATATATATATATATATATATTTATAGATATATATGTATATGTATATGTGTGTATATATATATATATATATATATATATATATATATATATATATGTTCTTTTATTTTTACAATGTTTTATTCTATATCAGTATTTTAATTTAGATGTATGGAATATGCAGTCTGAAATAAAGAATTCTTATCTTATCTTATCTTATTTCAAAGTGACAGTGGTGTTCTCTGTGCAAGGGTATTGTCTGAAGATAATCTGAAATTAATAACAACGCCTTATCAACAGGTAGACTAGTAAATAAGACACAGTATTGTCGTTAATGAGGCTACCGCAATGTATATTTGTTTACAGAGAATCGTGGCTTCTAAACCTGATTTACAGAAGAGGTGTTGGTTTAAGAATGAGAGAAAGAGAAATACACTCTTAAAACATTAAATTGTTCCTTTTCTTAAGAAAAACTGAAAATAATAATGAACAATAACTTACAAAGAGTTTGTGAATATGTGCAAGTGGATACCAGAATTATTGAAACAATACCCTTTAAGACCGCAGCTTACAATACAGACGTTTTCAGACTAGATACTATTGTCTAACTCATTGATTGTTGGTGGATTTCTTTCAGATTTTTATACGATCAACACTTTCATATTTTACCACACTTAATTTCTTCCATATGGGGCTCTTCCCTGCATTCCTAGTTCATTTCTTAATTTATGAATGTTTCATTATCTATCAAGCTGAGAGGAACTAACCCTTTTAGAATGCTCATGTGGTTATCTCGGTGTCGATCACCAAAATGAAAGTTGTATACGCATTTCAGATAATACTGTGAATAATGCCCTCATTATTATGTTAACTGTTTGGAAATTACTATATGTCTGCTGAAGATTTTTTTGTGTAGAAAAATTAAGAAGGTTGGTCGTTTTGCTGCCATCACGCTGATACAATATTTACACTTCTGCTGCACTTTATTTGTGTAGGATTGCAGCATATATATAATTATTATTATATCTCCATGATGACATGTTAAAAGCTAAATCGATTTAAAAATATATTATTTTACATCTTATAGCAATCCAGAGAGTTCTCCGTTTTTAAAAATGCTTTTTTACCTATTTCATTTGTTCCTTGCATCAAAACAGATTGCTATAAAGTTTTAGTGTTTAAAAGTTTATGCTATGTACAGTTTCTCTCTCTCTCTCTCTCTCTCTCTCTCTCTCTCTCTCTCTCTCTCTCTCTCTCTCTCTCTCTCTCTCTCTCTCTCTCTCTCTCTCTCTCTCTCTGATACGTCGAGCCAAATACCATATGCGACGCCTGACGTCTTTATTCAATACTAGTTTGATATCACCCATCTGTGATATAACATTTAAACTTAGAGCACGGTTTCTGCGTGTGTTACTAGCAATTACAAAATAGATAATACCAAGGTAAGGGATGTTCATCTTTTATTTCATCAGGGTAATATCATGAGCGACTGCTGTACTGTCTGCTGTTGTCCTCTCTGTGTAATGTGTCAGTTGAAGCGAGAGTACGATTTCATCCAGCAGCACCCGGAATGATGACTAAGGAGTTCCTAAAAGGATCAAACATTTTTTTTGAATGCTCAATAAGTATTATTGTTATGAATAGAAAATACTTGGAAAATTTTGTTAAATGTTTAATTATTTTCATTTTTATGAAAAGAAAATCCTAGCAAAACTTTGTTAAATGCTAAATTTTTATACATTTTATTGAAAGAAAATGCTAGCAAAATTTTATGAAATGCTAAATTATTGTCTTTCTTTAATAGAAAATACTTGATCGTACATGTAAATGAAAAATATCTCCTCTGATATAAAGATTAAAAATTTCCGAGGACTGTTGAATCTATTCTTAGTACGTACATTATTCCAAATATTCCTTGGCTACCTGCTTTACACACGTTCTCAAGTGAAGTTTATTTGTGAAATTTGTACTTAACGAGGGTCAGTTTTGGATAGTATTTTTTTAATTCCTTCAGCAATTAAAATATTATTTTCTTTACATATATCTGTTTTCAATTGTAGAAGTAAACCTATTATGTTGAAAACTAAAACGTAATGTGATTTAGCGGAATTAGAAAAGTATTAAGTATAACATATTATAGGAGAAAAACAACACATAGAGGCAAGGATTTTTTATTTTTAAATTTCTAGAATAATATCTTTTCACATATTTAGGATTTAAGTGTATGTTTGCAGTTCCATCAGTACTATTTTTGATGCCATTTTACTTGCAAACTTATTTTGCTATGACAACACTTTTTCTAGTAAACAATATCAATAGCAGCAGAGAGGGTGAACAGACAACTTTGCCTGAGACATTTTTTTTTTAAAAAAAAAAGGTTCATGCAGGGGCTGAGAAAATAAAACGTCAACAATGCTAAACCAAACTCTCTTTCCACACGATTATGTATTTAATCGTATTATAAAATATTTGGTTAATTTATTTTTGTTGACGTATTTTTATGATTTTTTTCAGGCGATTTTGTTTACGAGTAAAGCGACTCAATTGTTGTCCTTCACCATCTCTGCTGCTCCTGACTTTGACAGGGGAGATTAACCAAAGATTTTATCTAGACCTACACGATATCTTTATCTTGGATCATGTAGATTTATTGTTATAAATCCAAACGGAACAGATTGTGCTTTAGAAAATAAATTTTTAATTTTATTCATATCAATGTTCCCTGAACCCCAGGCATAATAAATATTCTGCAGAGTATAATTATCTACTCCATTAAACACAACCAAAATATTACAGTTATCTCTGATCACCTTAGATATTTGTGTATATCTTTGAGTAACATAAATCACATCCCTGTTTTTGTGTCTACCTCGAGAAAATATTCTAGCTGGATTAGATTGTTTGTCCAGCATCACGTCATCATATACTACGAGATTATTAATGAATCCATCTAAGTCATCTACAGACGGGGCTTCATCTATATATGTGATAAAGTCAATAATATCGTCA
The DNA here is from genome assembly GCA_016746295.1 of Potamilus streckersoni. Classification (NCBI taxonomy): domain Eukaryota; kingdom Metazoa; phylum Mollusca; class Bivalvia; order Unionida; family Unionidae; genus Potamilus; species Potamilus streckersoni. Next base: position 793,533 of record JAEAOA010000547.1, on the reverse strand, counting down.
CCGTCTTTATTAATTGATTTTGCTTTCTCGTTAAAAATCCTTAAGTACTTCGTAACAATGCTGATCATCTACAGACGGTGCTATTAAATATAGTTTGTTCCATCTCAACCATCTCATTAATAAATTTAACAATAATTGTGTTTTACCTGATTCAGATGGACCTATTTTAATCATTCTTATTAAATTTGGTAATGACGGATGGTGCTTCACTGGTTCCTGTTTTTGTGTAGCTGAAAAGTCAATTATTGTATCCATATTTCTAATAACATGCGTCAATATTGTGTTCAATGTAAATCATCTACACTTTTACCACTGGATTAACAACAATAATAACGAAAAATAAACGACATGCATTAACAGGTAAATGTGCAAAATGTGGTACACAAATATATAAATTTATCTCAGGGACAATAAAGATAGGTGGGGATATTGCTGCTTCTTTAGGAAAATTATATGGATTACCGTGGGTTAAGTATGTTGGTGAGAAACACCTTCCTGGATATAATTACTGTGGTCCAGGAACTCGCCTCGATATCAGACTCGATAACCAAGATCGACCAAGACCAGGAGAGTATCCAGTAAAGAAGATCGATCAAGCATGTCACATTCATGACGTTGCTGCTACAAATCCCGATTTACAACAACGGCATCTCGCAGATGTAAAATTGATTCTTGCATTAAATTCTATACCTAATAAATCTGTTAGATAGAAACTCGCTAGTTTTCTAATAAAATATGCTATGACAAGTAAAATAGTGTTAGAGGCTGGTAATTAATTATATAATTATTATAATGGAATCCATTTATTATAGTCCTATAGGGTATTGGAAAGGTAAAGCAGCGATCACTAAACTTGATAAAGCAGCAAAAGTTTAATGTTCTGTTGCTGCAGCATTGTTAGCACGACAGGCAATATGGCAAATTTATTTACCACTACCAAACAAACATCAATACGCACATTTTGATATCAGTGTTCCTAACGAAGTTCATCAATCAGATATTTTGTTTTTACCACACGATACTAATAAAACACGTGGACGAAAGTCAATCACGTACAAATACGCATTGGCTAATGTTGACGTTGCAAGTAGATATAAAAAAGCTGAACCATTATCAACAAAGACATCATCTGAAGTTGCTCTGCGTTTAAACAAATTTATCAGTGAGGACCTTTACAATGGCCAAAACTACTACAGATTGATCCTGGCAAAGAATTTCTTGGTGTAGTATCATCGTTGATGAACAAGCACAACGTTAAAATCAGACAAGGACACACGGAGATTCATCGTGATCAGGCAATCGTTGAACGATTTAATCGAACACTTGCATAGCGGTTATTTGATTATCAATATGCAAAGGTAATATCCACAGATACGAGATTTCGTGAATGGGTTGCGAGGTTACCGAATGTGATAGCTGCGCTGAATAAGGAAGTTACTCGTGCAATTTCTATGAAACCGTCTGATGCGATCACAAAAAAATATGTACCGATAAAACGTAAATCTATTTTTCAACCAGTACTAGGCAATGTTACGGTTAGATATTTATACAAACTTGGAGAACTCAAAGGAGGTAGAAAAAGGCCAACTGATTCTATTTGGAGTGTGACCACACACAAAATATCCAGCGTGGTAAGGTCCACAGGTAGACCTGCAATCTACAGACTAGAATCAACTGCTCCTCAGCGTGGATTGGTACGTGAACAATTACAAATAATTCCTGAGGATACGCAATTACCACCGAGTACACTTTTATAAACTTGCACATCCTCGACGTCGATTACAATCCAAACAGGTCAGCATCACATTTTCGCGCGTGTGACCAAGACTACTATTAATTCTATCAACGGTAAATTTTTCTTGGGTTATTGCTCGAATACTGCCACAACATTATTGCGTTGCAATTTGCGCAATGATTATTTTGTCGTTCTTTTAACATCATAATAATATCAACATCTATATCAAACTCGCGATTATTTTTTTATCACACTGCTTATAGCTGCATAATGTTTTATTGATATCGACATTATTAGTGATTTCTTCTGTTATTACGCAATCCATTATAACCCGTTTTAGATGTGATATTCTTCCAACTCGAGATACTGCGAGATAAACTAAATTTGAACACTCAATACGATCATCGACTATCCAAACTTTAGTGTCAGTGATTGTTAATCCCTGCGACGAATGAATCGTGATAGCGTACCCTAGCATCCATGGCGATTTATCATTGTTTAACGCGCTCTCGATAACATCAACAGCGACAAGGACAATATAATTTAACACAAGATTTTGTATTCGGACACTTTCAGTATCTGCACTAGAAATCTTAACATCAACATTTTGTTGTCTAATATCTGCAGGGCGATAACACAACGGTACACGTAACTTTGGGAATTTTTCCTTGTGTAACGCATATAATTTCTTTTTTTGTTCGTCACAAACTATTTTTCTACTGGCAACTATCAAATCAGCAGGTTTCTATTGGGTCCAAAAATCATTCACAGATGTTTCTGTAATTTTCGCACGCATTACTTCACACTGTATTTTATCTTGTTGTAGTCGTATTAATCTTTTGAATTCTTTCAGCGACTCATCTACAGCTCTATGATCATCAAATATTTCTTCATAATAATCTCTACATTGTTCTTTAGCCACTCATGTGGAGACTGTCCATCAAAGGGTGGTGGTTGACCATGATCACCACACATAATCACAGCACTATTCCTTAGTAACAACCAATCAAGAACTATTTGTAATACTTCCAGAGGAACCGTGCATATCTCGTCCCATATGATAATTTTAGGTATATATTTTTCACCCATTTGTGATTTGGTCCATGTATCTCCGCACCATCTAAAGAAACTATGATATGTACACGACTTTACATTTCGTTTCTTTATTTCCCTGGCGAGGTTGTGCGTTGGTGTTAAGACAATCATATCTAAACTCATGAATAAATTAATCGCGCGTGTTATTTTACCTAAAACGCCACATCCATTAAGATAAACGGTCTTATGTCTAGTTACAGGATCATACACGGATGGTGCAGATGATTTTGATACTTGATTATTTCTGTAATATGTTTCCTCAATTTCAACATCGGCAGATTCACAATAACTAAGTATATTTTCTTGTTTTATCCTCCATGTTCCCCATTCACCATTACCGAGATTTAATGAATTTTTATATTTTTGTGTATAAAAAATGAATCTGTCTCAACACTAACAGCGTAACCAGGAAATCTGTTTATCATTGATAATATATTTATCGAAACATAAGCTAGCATCGAAGATCTTAGATGAGTAAACTGCGGTGACTCGCCATCAGTATAGCTCACTATGGTACCTAGTTTTGTTTTGTCTGATAAATAAGCATTACATCGACTTATAAATGTGGTTTTTTTTTTCATCGTATCAGCGATTATAAAATCGAGTTCAGCATCATCCATGATCAATTTTGTACAAGTTCGTTTTTGATCATGTGATCCTCCTTGTGTAAACTTACCGATTATTTTTTCTGCCGAGATCTTTTCCAAATTTCTCATCGTGTGTAACAGGTTCTAGTCACCAAACATGCTTTTGCACGCGATATGATATAATAGCTTCAGATACTTTCAAAGATATTAAAACTCCAGCATCGATCATATATCTTAGCAGAACTATTGGAGCCCAGCATTTTTCAGTGAAATGTTTTCCAAACCACGCATAAACAATCATATGGAGACATTCTCTAAACTCAAACGACTCTACATAAGCAAATCCTGCTAAATCAAAATCTGGTAAGGATTCATTTATCGCAACTCTGGTCATATCATGTGTAGGATGTCCAAATCTATTAAAGTATTCAGAGCAATCTCCATATCCAAGAATACTCCCAGGATAACACGCTACCATATCAACTGAGATATCGTCATTGTAATTATATGTAGTATTCCACAATCCATCGTGTCCGTATTCGATACAACTTCTCACGACATCTTCAAGAAATTCTGATCGTGTCGGTTTCCACGAGTTTTTCTCCTGAGCGAAATGAGCAGCAACCGATGGTACTGTAAAAAAAATTACTTAGTAATTTTCTAACTTTGACATCGTCCGAAGTCTATTTCAGCGCAAGGTTTTCCATTTCTTTATAAAGTGATTCTGTACGATAAATATCACCGGTAGACCGTACAAACTGATCATAATAATCATATTCAGAACTCTGAAATAACCACAATGAAACAGGATCATATTCACTAATCTCACTGATAGATAGAATACATCATCGTGGTAAACTTTAACCGTTCGTTCTCGTGGAAATACAGTTACAGTATCAGTATATGCATACGTGTTATGATCAATAATATTTATAGGAGCTCCTCTAGATTTATAGTTTGTTTTGTGCAAAATCTATCCTGTCAACGTCTTCATTGTTATTGGAAATCTTAATAACTTTTCTAGCTCAACAATATCGTTAATAGACGTTCCAATGTCTTTAACTTTTTCAGCCCACATATTTATTATTTTACGCCTTAAATCTCTTAAACCGTTTCCCCGAATTGCGTTTGTAAAGTTTTCTTCAATTCGCTCTGCTACACAGTTTAATATCGACAATTTATTTTTCTTGAGATCCCTTACGTCAGGTTTATCATTTAACGGATAGAGCGCGTACACAACATCAGTTACTGGATAAGATCGCTCATAATACGGCTTGTCTAATCCAGTGAGTATTCCTGGTTTGGAATTTTTACCAAGGATAATATTATTCCCTGATTTCTGGACTGATTCGCGTTTGTCTTGGATAATCCATATATCATCCTCTGTATTTACAATACTGTTTACTAAAATAATATGTTTCTCATCATCAAGGTAGTCAACAATTTCTCTTGCTCGTTTGTCATTCATAAAATAGATATCATTTCCAATCCTGAATGTGGACCAAACATGAACTGCACCATCGTGACGAAACTCCTTCTTGGCTTCACTAATGCGTTTTGTTATATCCGCATTTATTAAAGCTAAATCTTTCATCGAGAAACTAAATTTATTTAGCCTGTCAAGAATAAATCTAGATGCGGTAGACTCAATTGCGGATACTTCCTGCATATTATAGTTAAGGCAAATATGTATCTAAATTGAAGTATTAATCATTTATATATGATTCAACCAAATCTCAATTGCCGCTGCCTTAAGATTGGTCACACGTCTCCATGTAACAAAAAATGTGTCAACGACTTATGCAGTTATCGCTTGCAATGCATGAAACATGGGAGTCTAAGACCTACACCGTGTATACGGTGTGGTGTTGGTGTGCGAGGAAAGACCCACTTTTGTGCGCAATGTGGTGGTAAAATATACAGGGAGTTATAAAGATATTACAAAAAAAATTATAACTCTGAATCTATTATAAAGCGCGAAGAAGATTATCTAGCTAGATTTTCAAAACAATGATTTAAACAAATAGTATAAAGTATATAAATGGAGCAAAATGACTTAGTGCCTCATCCAATCATAACCAATTATGAAGCGAATCGTAATGGTATCATTCGGAATTGCAGATTGGACAAACCAGCAGGTAGTGTTAACAATGCTGGTTATCTTATGTTTAGTACAAAAAGAAATAAAAATTATTTATCACATATATTTATCGTCCAATGTTTCTTGGGACCGATCAAAGACGGGTATTTAGTGGAACACATCCATCAACAAAAATAAACTTGACAAACTCACTTCAAAATTTGCGTATTATCACGCATAGTGAACACTGCAAATTTGGAAAAACTGGCGGCGTACGATTTGCAAAAACTAGTAAGTCAGTGAATAAAGAATCTGAAGAAGAAATTATGTTCAAGTTAATTTATTCCGCTAGTAAATATTTTAACATAGCGCACCCCTCAGTGAAACGTTCAGCTGATGGTATTATTAAATCTACTTATTCCATAAAATTTGGACAGAATATCATGTTCAGGTACTTATATAATTAAGCGAGACCTAGGCAGGATAAAACTTTTCAGTATTGTAGTTATTGTTATTATTTAGTTTGCAATCTGCACATATCATTCAGGAAATATTATAAGATGGTTTTCCACAAAGATACATAAACTGCATTCGATATCATGAAACATTTCTCTACTTAATCAGATTTATTTATTTTTATTTTGTTCGAGTTGTATCAAATTTGGGTTTTTTACGCTATTTTTCAGGCATTTTACTAGATTTTATCATTGTTTTTGTTGAGTGTACGCGTATTTGTTGGGTGAAAACCCCAGGTGTGTTAACGGGAATTAACATTAAGTTTTAAATTTGTTTGTCAAATGCTGGTTATTTTGCTAGTATTGCGTAGATTTTATGATTATTTTGCTATGGAATTATGATAAAACAAAATCCCCGGAAAAAGTCAGTATTTGACAAACATATTCAAAATCTAATGCTAATTTCCGTTAACACCCCTGGGGCTTTCAACCAATAAAAACGAGCAAACTTAACAAGCGTCTTTATTCGCACACTTATAATCAGATATATCATAATTTTTTGATGGAGAATCACTTTATACACATATGATAACATAGTAACGTTATTCAAACCTACCAGTGGTCTTTTCAATGCTAATTCGGCAACTCATTCTCTACTGATAAAATAATACTTCACCCATTGTTTATGTAAAATCCACGTACTGCATGCTTTATTTTTACATAACATCCGCGTGCAGGATTCACAGAGTTGATAGTTAATTATCATTGGCTATCTAAGCAAAGCACGTAAATTATTGATTTACAAGGCACCTTGCCAATTTCGTGGTAGACTGGCTGTTGTAATTAGATCCGTTATATCGATTTTGTCGTAGTTCTTCACAGACAGCAAGTTTAGAATATAGCATATTGAATGACAATAAATACAAAATACGTGAAATATATACATATAACCGATTCTATAAACAGAGATTTAACAGTAGAAGCAGGCAATAACGTATATGTCTGTCTGTTTGGAATCCTATACTACATGGACTTAGTTAAGTGACAGCAACAATGCATAGCTATTTGCATGTGTAAAGTTACTTTTTCTTGACTATATCAAACGGCTTTATATGCGCTCATATTCAGTATTATTTTGTGTTATGCAGAATTAAATATATTTTCTGGAAACTGTAAAGTAAAATACCAGAAACTGTGAGTGTTGTTACTTTTGGTCTAGCTAAGTATATATTAACTAATTTTCCTTAAACATGTTAGTGTGTCCGTAGCTCGATTGGTAACATGGAAAGGCTGTGGTAATTGCTATTAGCGTTCAAATCCTAGGAAAGGCAAACAAACATTGTATATAGGAAAGGCGATATTATGCCAAAAAATATAATTTATTAGGGTGAAGCCTCCATCTTCCTGTGCGCATACCTATCCACTACGTTAATTCGTGGTGGATTGACCTTTGGTCGATCACCTTCGTATTTGATATTGGGGGTGGGTATGCAAATGTGAAGATGGCATTTGTTTATATCATCATCATCATCATCATCATCATCATCATCATCATCATCATCATTATCTGTTATGTGTTTGTGCCGTCCAAAATGTGTAGCGGGAACTGATACGAGATCTTGACCTTGTGACCTACTACAGGGTACCCACACAAGGCATCGTTCCTAAAGATATAATTGTAAAACCAAAACCTAATTTGCTTCGGTCACAAAGACCAAGAGCCTTTGAGTTTCTAAAGTTTCGGTTTCAGATATTTAGGAACTCTTGCAATGCATATACAATTGCGCAAACAAAATCCTCTGAGCCTCTAAAGTTTCGGTTTCGGATAATTAGGGGTCTCTGTGGGGATACAACTGTGCAAGAACCTCATTATGTTAATTTCATCAACTTGCAACGGTAGATCGAGTGTCCGTTCGCGCTACATTTTTATGAAAAGTTCCATCCACAACGTCGCAAACGAGATTGACAGCGATTGTTGTTGTTATGGTTACAATGCCTGGCGATATCTGTCTGCCGGCACCGAACGGGTTGTTGTTATGTTTTAATATAGACGGTGGTGGGACTAGTTTTCTCCACGATTGAATTACTCCCGGATAATATTCTTTAATAAGATCATTTAATGATTTCTTCATTCCAGCGTTTAGAACTGGTATAATGAGTGTTTGTAAGTCTTTTTCTTCTATTTTATAATGATCAAGAAATAATTGTTTATAATTTGGATGTGTGTAACCATAAGTAAAATCAGTTGCAGAGTTTATAATACTTCAATTGGCGATGTATAAATCGAATAAGATCCCATTTAAGTGTTTTATTAACTCGATTATTTGCTGCTTTACATTATTATCAAAATGCTGTGATAATGAAGTAAGTAAATTTCTTAAATCATTAAATGATTTATCGTATTCAGGTTTGTGAACATCTAACAGTTCTTTAAAAACCAATTTCATCAACAATGTATTTAGTATGTTGAGTCTTGGGATCTTTGATATAATCAAATGCTGATCTATCCATCTTAGGGATTCTTTTACCATCAAAGTCGGTAAAGTAATGATTATCGTTTGGATCAAAATTTAATCCTATATAATTCCATGGATTCTGGAACCGAATTTTTCTTCACTCGTTTTAAACTCATTTTTATTTTAGTTCTGGTAGTCCTTGATAAGTAGGTGCAACATCAGGCCATCCTAACACTGATCTGATCGAACTCTGATAAATATCTACGAGGTAATCAGGGGAATTTACTTCAATTACCGTTGATAGTGTTGGATCGTAAACAGTGACAGCTATCTTTGACTCTTTTTCGGCTATAGATTTTATTCTGCGTTGGAACTCGTCATTAATCTCCTCTATTTGATAACGGCCTGTTGAAATTCCAACTTGCCAATTAAATGTTCCTTCCGGTTTATTCTTATTTGCAAATAACAATGAATTATTTGCTGGTAATCAACCGAATGGTTTTGATCTGATATTTGGCCAGCTATTATAAACGCGCAGTTGAGCCAATTGAATTTCTTGTGCTGGAATTGCAGTTGAAAAGTTAACGCTAAATTCAGGACTGGTCGAACGTACTGATATCATAGTAGTTTTTGAAGGAGTTGTATTAGTGGCGATCTGTTGCAATAATTCACTTGACGATGTCAAAGACTCGGCCATTATTGTTATCTTTATTATTTAATTCTCAATCATTCCACTATTGTCACTAGAGAATGCATTATTTTCTATTACAAATGATTCATCGTAGGTTTACATTATTGTAATGAATTTCTCATCAGATATTTTACCATCACTGAGGTACAAGGAAAGATGCGAGCATAATTTAGTATAGACAGTTGTTGCTATGTGTCATTTCATCATTTACTCGAGTAATTTATCGTTCGTGCATGTTAATATTTTCTTAGAAATAATACTGAGAATACCTGCGCATGTTGTTGTTGTAAACAACAACAATCGTTAAAATCGCAGGAGCAGTCATAGTTAATGTTCATAATTATAATCCAGTTCTAGCAACAATTGCAGAAACCGAGCAAACTGCTACATCGATAACAACCATGCGTCTGCAATATTTTTTTTCTTTCAACGTGTATTCGTCGATCATATTTTTAGTTCAGTCTGACACTAACACGCCTGATTATATATGTGAGGTTGAACGTCAATAAGTGACTCTGTCATCGGATTCATTATACTTATGACGTTGTCATTTAATTAAGTAATTAAAATGTGAGCTTAAGTTACAAATTCCAGACACCACCAGTAATTAGAGGACAAGTTCTATCCGATGATTCCAACGCGAACGTTTCTTCAGAATCTTTATCCAACATTACAGATACGGTTCTAGATAATTTATTAGCTAATGAAGATGTTGTAAGTATGTTAAATTCTACAACACTAAACACAGACAACCTATATATACCAGCGATCTCCTCAGTGTGTTTGGTGGTTTTATTTCGTTGTGTCCATGTAGCTACGCCTGATCCGACGATGTACACGATGTTAATGATCTGTTTGTGAGGAATTTTAATCAGGCTCATCTTTTGAATAATATCCGGAATTCCACTAATAATATCGTTGAGTTTTTGTGTTAATGTCAGTAAGTTTTTATATCAACATTTGGTGGACTTCCAAAACATTCGTTATTAGTTGTGTTTATATTTCTACGAAAATTTAGAAACGTTTGTATGTGATTAGAAAAACCAGTTCTAAATGCAGCAACTCCATCATTGATTGTCGTTATTGAAATTTCCTTATCGTCAACTTATTTTTAGGTAACAGCATTACTATCTGTTTGGATATCTAAGAGCTTTAACTTAATTTGTTTCATAATAACGTTTCCACTTAATACACTGCCAGTCGTCTTGACATAATCGTTAACTGATTTAACGGAATCGTGTATTTTAACCTGATCAGTTCAAGTAACGATAATATCAAGAAATGCAGTAGGAATTTGTTTAAGTACGTCTGGTAGTTGCATATTGCTTGTCTTTAATCGTCCTTGTTTGTCCTGACAAAAACTACTTGATTTTGATCCACACTTATAATATTTAATAAATCATCAATCTCATTTCTGAGTTGATCGAGGGTTGCATATTTAGATAAATTACCTTGCTGTTGAGCTTTACCACTAGCAGATATTCCATAAATATCTACCATTATATATACTGATGTCTGTTCAAATGTGACAGGGTGGTATATTCATGCACGACTTTATGAGGTGGTTTTCCTGGAGGTGCCATAGATACAGCATTAAGCACATTAAGTACGTCACGGCCACATATTGGTGGATCAGTTAATGTTTGTGTTGGTAGCGTTGAATACCAGATTGGAGCAGTATTATTACTGACATAATGAAGAAATTCTTTTTGTGGCGCTAATCCATATGAATCAAAATAGATAATTCCACGTGGATCAATTGCATACGCTACCCAGTGCGTGCCAGGTCCAGATTTTGTATCGAGATTAATAATACCAGTTTTATTATTGTTAGGTTGTTTTGGTAATTGATCGCGCATAAAAACAACTCTGAAATTTTTTATGTTTAGTTTTTAACAGCATCGAGTAAATCAAAATTTGATAGTGGAACTATCATCGAACTGTTCCTAGTCTTAGACCTTTTCTGTACCATGAAGGCGGGGTTCCTGGTAATCTGAGACCTTTTCCTTCTTTTTAATTCCTTGTTTAGTTGCTTTCTTTAATGCCATTCCAGTAGCGTTCCAACAGCGCCTAACGCAGCAGCTTTTTCAGCAGAAGGGGCTGCAGCGGCTATTAATGCTGGCATAGCTGCGAGAAGGGGAAATATACCACCCGTTTTAAAAGTATTTTATGGCGCTGCAGAAAGACTACGTTTGACGCCTTTATTTGACTTTTTGCTTCATTAAAGTTTTTGAATTGTCGATCGGTCAACGATAATTTATCTGAACCGCTCATCTGTTCTTTTTGCAAGGATATTTTTATTCCACAGTTATTGTTTGATGCTGATTGCAGTCTTTAGACCTGACCAGGAGTCAGGGTAACATTAGCGTGATGATATGACATTATTAATATTATGAGCGATCTAATTACATGTTCTCTACTGGCGCATCAATGACTCTCATTCGTCCACCAACACATTCGAGTAACATTGATATATCACTGAGTATAACAACAATTGCTCTGTAATTAGGAATAGCTCCCGCATCTCTATTGACACGAGCTCGAAAAATGTATATCTACAACAGATTGTCTGGTTAAATCTAAATGTTCCAGCGAAAAGTAATAAATCGGATACAGAATTGTAAAATTTAGTTGTGATATTTGTAATCAACAGTTTGATCACGGCCCATAACGACATAAGACGATGATATGCACGTGCTACATGATTTTGATCGAAATTTAAAAAAAAATATCCTCAGATGGTTCTTGATGTCCAATTATTCTTAGTGAAACCTAAGAAACACCGAGATTATCAAATATCATAATACTACGCGTTTGATCATTTACCCGTGCAGTATCTTGAGATGCAATAAATATGTGTCGCGGTGCAGAAACACCTTGCTGATAAGATATCTGCCATGTAAATAAACCATTGATATTACTCTGGATAGCATCTCTGGTCATTGTTAACCATGATAACGCTGATTTATCACCTTGATCCATAAAAGAAAGTAACCGTTGTTCTTCAGATATCGAGGGGAATATTACTGACATCCACAGGGAAAGTTTTGTTAGTACTACAGTAGCAGGATCACCAGCGGCTCTCCATATTGCATCCTCGTCTGTACTTTTTCGTACGAGTACAACTGTATGTTTAGCTCCAAAAACAAATCTTTCGTACATATCAGCAGAATCCAAAGATATGTGACAGTGGAATTGCACATGAAAATGCTCTTCTATTTCCTTTTAACATCGCTCGACGTGATCTAAAACCTAAGTTGAAATCTGGATCTACATTAATAATCAAACTTTGTACATCCACATTGGCGTTTCTGGCAAAATTTCTTGGTCGTCCAATTTCATATTGTTGGTATTCTGGAGAATTAGAGGTGTCGTTTACAAATATCATTGATGGACCAGCTGATCTTGAGTAATCGTCGCTGTATCTTGCAAGACCAAGTATTGTTGTAGCAACGTCAACGTCTTTTTGAATTGATTCAATATTTTTCCCTCAATCATGTACGTAGCGCTATCAAACAACGCCATAATACCATTATTAACAAAACCAACTCTAGCATCGTCTGCAGATGCTGCTGGTTCTGCAGGATTAGCGTTATTTAAAACTTCGCCTTCAATCTCAATAAATGCTTCAGCGGGTAAGAAATATCTACTTGTATCCTGAACCTGTAGTTCGATTCGTCCACGCTGATCTGGAATTCGTTTGTCATAAGAATAATACTGATAATCGCGCACAGACTCATCCTTCAGAACTGGTGCGTCCATGTCAAATGCAGGATCACTTATACGCTTGAACATCTTTTATTATTATCATCTTCGTTTAACACAAAGATTACTTCGGGAAGTGAGACCACTTCCTGCTAACAGACTAGCGGTTATATTTATTTCTTTTTCCGACACTGGGACATCAACTAACTCCGCTAGTTATTGATTAGCGGCTTGATTTATTATTTTACTTACACTTGCGGGCATTACTTCAGTGCCGGGCAATTTCACTTGTTGAGGTCGGACGGGTTGTGGTTTGCGTACTAATCGCGTTAGTTTATCTTTGATCGCTGAGAATGCTTTACTAGCAAGGTTACTAGCAGCGTCTATACCTTTTTCACGAACAACATCAATAGCTTTCATACCCAGCTGCTTTGCAATAGGTATCGCTTTTTGGGGCTATTCTTCTAAAAAGACCCTGAACAATATCAGCTAACCCGTCTCCGTAGGCTGCTATATATACTGGTAATCGAGAGTTTATTACCCTAAACATGGTAGGTCCACGTTGAGCACCATGCACAATCATCTTATTATTACTTGACTTCATCACTAATTGTATCACATCACTGTGATTTAGTTACAATAATAATCATCGGCAATTACATTAACGAGAGACTGATGCACATCAATATCCATAATACCGCCACTAAATAATCGTTTACAAATTTCAACTGCTTCATTAATGATTTCTGATGAATTATTATCAGCTCGTTTTCCTCCATTCAACATCAGCGAGAACATTATTGGGACAAGTAATAAGACCACTACCTAGAGCGCTTCCAGTTGCACCAGGAGAGTCTCAAAATACTTCTTCCTCTTCACTTGGTTTCAGTGGTGTTGTTTTACATGGTGTAGATAGAACTGGTATTCGTGATTTTTGGGATCATGAATAATCACTTTGTGATTGAATTTGTTTTATTGCTTCTTGTCGTTGTTGTTCTCGTTGTTTTAGCGATTGTTGTAGTAATTGTTGTTGTTTTGGGGATAACTGTATAAACAAAATATAATTATCTATTGCACGACTATACTCAATATATCTTGAATCGTCGCTTCGAGCTTGATCAACGTTATAGTGTATGCGAAATATCCATTTATACCAATTATCATGACTTACAACATCAACATATTCAGGTTTTAAATATTGTTTTCGATTATTATAACCTCTCACAGCAAATTTAGCAAATTATTCTACATTTTTTATCTGTCTGATATCATTAATGGCATCTTTGGTAAATTTATCATCTATATTAATCCTACCTCGCCTTTGTTCTGGTATTTGTTGAATATCACTTTCTGCCTGGTCTGTATCCTCGGGTATTTCCGAAATTGACATCGCAGCAGTTATTTCTTCTCAAAATTTTTCAAGAATCTATTTTGTTTTCTTAGTTCTTTTTGCTATTTTTTTCAGTTGCTTCAGCTGTTTTCTCTAACACAGGTTGAATATCTTTAGTTGTCTCAGTGATAGGTTAAACTAATTGTTTTATATCCTCCTCAAATTCAACTCGAGATTCCTGACGCGATTGTAGTTGTTGCTTTCAGAATCACGAACAGGAAGATATTTTTAAATTGCCTCTAGTAGTTCTCTAGCTAATTTAGCTGAGTGTGGTTCTCCAATACTCATTATTAATAATATTTATAATGGCTGTTTAATTCATAGCAGCAGAGAGGGTGAAGGACAACAATTAAGTCGCTTTACTTGTAAAAAAAATCGCATGAAAAAATCATAAAAATACGTCAAGAAAACTAAACTAACCAAAGATTTCATTATACGATTAAATACATAATCGTGTGGAAAGAGAGTTTGGTTTAGCGTTGTTGAAGTTTTATTGTCTCAGCCCCTGCAGGAATCTTTATTTTTTAAATAAAAAAGCCTCGGGCAAAGTTGTCTGTTCACCCTCTCTGCTGCTTCAATAAAATACACCAGAAGTTTTTTTTTTTTTTGTTTCTTCATCTATCAACTATTTACTTTCTTAGATTCTCTGATTAAAATCACATATTGAGATTCTGGAACGTTGTCAACGAGTTTGAGTTTGAGCGTTAGACCGCATGGAATTTTGCAATGACATATTCCGGCTGAAAGCGAACACTCAGTCTCGTAGTTTACGGGTTTAAATCCCATTTTTTGTCTGGTCGCCTGTCATGGGACTCGTTGAGTTCTTGTAATACGGCTTACCTTTTATACATTTGTCACATAGAGATGATCTTTACATTTGTTTGCTGTTTAAAAATAATCCTTTTGAAACAGTTAATTTAGGCATATTGATGCATGTAGTTATCATTATGTAGAGAGTGTCATAAATTCGTTATGTATTTTAAAGTAACCATTCTGTTATTAAAGTTATTAATAAAGAAAGTAGACTGTACCTAACTTTACACTTTTATACTTTATAGAGTGTATTGTTTGATGCAACTAAATTGTAATCAAATTTTTCGTTAATATAGATTTTGAATTTGTCTCATTAAAAGCCTAAAATACAATGACGAACTACTAAGAGATGCATAAATCGCGATGCAACGAATAAAGGAAGAGGGAAACATTAAAAGTATCGAGACTAATAATTAATACTCTTTGGTCAAAACATTCAAAATCTTTATCGCACTTCGTACAATAAAGGACGCAAGCAAACAAGTAACATTTTGTATGTAACTCGCGATCACAATTCATTGAATCGTTGTAGCACATTGTGGTAACAAATAACATGAGTGATTGCGTTAAAACAGAATTTTAAACAGAATGGAACTTTTAATTGGACAAAACTGTTATGTAGTGAGAAGATATGAATCTAAACTTTTAATGAAGTTTGGTCCGAACGTAAAATTGAAAATAACATTTAAATTATAGCTGAAGAATGTACATATAATAAGAATATATAGTGGAAATACAATCTCTTTTTGGATATTCCTTGATATTTGTTTCCTGTGCACCAAACTATTACGAAATATAACGTATTTTCCTACTTTGTTATCTTGTGATTGGAGTTATTATTGTTGCTGCCAAAACATGATTTGATATACTGTTATTTAAAAAAATAAGATGCCTTTATTTCAGTTTTTCTTTTGAATGTTGCATTGCGTTTCCTTCGGAAGTTCGTTTAATCTCATAAAATCATTTCATTGCCGAATAAATAAACTTTTAATGCAAGGAGGACCACCTAAATGATACCTTTGGCAAAGATAAATGATAATATTGGTAAACAAAATGATAAAATTCTCTATGCTCATAAATATGCAAATTAAATATGTTTTGATGAGTCGAGAATAAAAGTCAAAACACATGTATCGGCCAAATAATTTTGTCTTATTTCCTATGCACGGGTGTTCTTTAATTAATCTATTATTGCCATACCAGTCACAAACTGAAACCACTTCATCAAAGAGTGTAAGTAATTACAAAAATTTACAACCTGTGAATTTTATGTACACGAGCACTGGAGGATGCTGAATTTTGATGAGGTAGCCTCGACATAAATAGTGTTAGTGTTCTAGTGAAATTCCAATCATCGATGAAGGCGTGTTGACCTCTTTTCGAATTTTGCTTACGGAGTTGGTAATTCGGACAATGTTAACAATTAAACTGCAGTGTTGCGTGTGCCATTCAATATATATATATATATATATATATATATATATATATATATATATATATATATATATATATATATATATATATATATATATATATATATATATATATATATATATATGCGCTGCAGACTGACTTATGTAGGAACAGTATTAATGGATTAAAAGCTCGCAACGAGATTTTGAAGACTGAGATTTTATGTATCTTAAATGAGTGAAACATTGCAACATTAACACTATTTAGGCTACGGGTATACAAACATTTTAGAACACAACTATAAATAAAGGTTGATGTTGAAGTTTGGTAGGAAATATAGCTCTGATTCGGAAAGGCAAGGTCATGTTAGACGTCTGACGATGTTATTGGGTATGTACCATTCTGATCTTAAAAGACAAAAAATTAACACTTACCATTACATTTCTACTTCCTCTTGGAACATTCTCTTGCATTGTTTTGCAATGGTTATTCCTAGATGATGTGATGGAGTTATGGAATGCAACAGAATCGTAATATTTGCTTTCTTTAAACATTACGAATAAAAAGATTAACAATATATTCAAGTAAAGCTGCTTCGACTGCTTTAATTGGTTATAGAATCGAAGATAATTGAGTATAATACTATATTATTCGGAGCATTATTCAGTTAAATATTTGCACGTGACGCTTTTGATTAAAATTATAAACGTGAAAGATTTATAGTAATTAAGTATTTATATCTTTCCATCCAATAATTCTTCTATCTTTTCTTCTTGTATTTTGATCATTCACAAACTTGTCTTGTATTGATTTAATATATATATATATATATATATATATATATATATATATATATATATATATATATATATGTATGTATATATATATGTATGTATGTATATATATATATATATATATATATATATATGTATATATATATATATATATATATATATATATATATATATACATGGTTGGATATATGTACATATATACAGAAAGGCGTACTGATATATGGATGGATGTGTGATAGATTTATGTAACCATGTATGTATGTAATTATGGATGGATGGATTTTTATACAGGTAGACATAAAGGTGTACTAATAAACAGATAGATGCTTCATGTATTTATGTATCTATGTATGCTTGTATTCATTTATGGATTGATATTTATACAGATAGATACAAAGGCGTACAAATACAGAGAGATGCTTCTTGCATATATGCATCCACTCATGTACAGAATTAGAGACATAATGCTAGCGAAATATATAACTTTCTGTTTCTACATTTCACGTCTGATTAGACAAATTTTAATAGAACTTATTTTGTTTCAGGGAGAATGTGATGTATCATATTTCTGTTCTCTATACCAGTACATTCAGACTGAGAGAGTACGATTTAAAATTTATGTATCACCGCGAGTGAAGTTTTGTTTTGTATAACTTGATTTAGCAACGATATCTTCTTCAAATTTTAAGGTTATTTTGTAAGCAGCTAATCGCATGCTATCGTGATACAAGTTGCCCGTTACAGGTAGTACTGAATACCCTCCGCGCTCATTCAATGATGAATATAGAATATAATACATCGATATATAATACATCGATAAATCTACAGTCATTTTTTTGTACAACTTGCATATAATATGAAAGGCTTAAAAATGGAGACCGATGAAACATTGGTTTATTGAATTGCGATCTTGACCGAATAAATCGCTTCAGAATATATATTTTGTCAAGTGATTCGAGACAGATTCATATCAGGGTGCATCTATCGTTTTAAAATGGCTTTTACCTATAACAAGTTTTAATATCTTGCTCAAAGTCGACTTAAGTGCTGTGGTTACTACAAGTACGCTAGTAGTGATACAATTGACACATTTTATTCTGAAGTACCTAGGGTTACAGATTTTGTATTTTAGTGCCTGCAAATAAGAAGCTTTGTTACTATATATATATATATATATATATATATATATATATATATATATATATATATATATATATATATATATATACTTCACATATCGACAACTGTTCATTGTGGATACAAATATGTCATAACAGATTCAGATGTTACTACCGCTGAAAAATTGCATTATCTTGCAGTATCCGTTCCGTGTGTTTATGCGTATCTTATTTATTTTAACGTAGCTTTAGATCTTTTCAGACATAACGTGTCTGCAGTATTTGTAGTTTATAGTGATATCTAGCACTGGGGCATCATGCCGCAGACATGTAGATAATTTCCCACCCAGTCATATTATCCTGACACCAGGCCGTCCAGTCCTAACATTAACAGCTTAATGCTAAGCGCCATTCAAGGCAGCTGTTAGTACCATCTTTATAAGTCTTTGGTATGACATCAAGCTGACAAATCAACTCTATGGCCCTCTTGGAGAGAAGCCGTTATGGTCTCCGACGGGTTTTCAATGTTAAAGAGATCCACCTCCACACATTTAACACTGGATGTTACTATGGATACTAAGTAGAATCAAATGGTCAATACGTTTTCTTGGGATTAGCACAGGGATGTACGGGAATGTAACACGGCGACTCTTGGTTACGTAATAACAGTTTTTTATACTCTGTGTTTTTAAATTAACATTTAATTCCCTTTGTTTGTCATGTAATTTGAGTCATAAGGTATATATTATTTTGCCTTATTTCAGATCTGTATCTCTCAAAAGACTGCTAGCTCCACTTGACGATTTTCACGTCCTGGAATTGAAAGCTAACTTGAAAATAAATTCAATAACTTTTTTGTACTTTTATATATTTTATAATTCCGTTATTGCACTTTCCAAATCTGGTATTGTGCAAGTTGATTTTCTTCGGACAATTTATGGTTCCTTTTCTGCGCCATTTCGGTCAACTGTCTGTTTTATATATAGCAAAATTTCCGTAATTACCACACGTAACATAATTTAGCTCACAGTACCTGAAAGACGCATAGAGCTATGCAAATGTTCTCTCCAATGGTCAATGCAAACAGCTTCTTCCTATACCGGTCCCTCTCTCAGAAGAAATGTTACGACTGTAGAGCGGAACCGAAAGGGATGTAACTCTTTCAAAAAGCATTATCCGTATTTTTTTCACCATCCGAATCATAGAGAATGTCGTTTACTACTCTTTAAAGGAAGTTTCATTACTATGGCGAGTGCAATATGCAGACAGTAAATTGTTAAAACGGCCATTTGAATTTAGATGTGATATTGTTTGCAATATCATAACTTTTCCTATAATTTTTCAAAAAATTTAATAGGTTGTTAGAAACTGGCGATAGTTCTTTAAATCGTTAAGACATAGTGTCTGTTTCTTTAACAGAGGCTTTATAAGTGATGGATTTCTTGTAAAACATTAAGCGTGAAGTATTGATAACGTAATTAGTGAATACAATATTGAATTCAATGACTCGAGCAGCAGTGATGTCGGAATAGGAATTATATCGAGTTCACGTGACTTTAAAGCGCTGGTTATCAAAATTGTATGTGCCAAAGCCATGTATCACAACTGTATGGTAATGATGAGTCAGTTGATATTGCACTGTCAAGCTATCTCTGAAAGACTGAATTTTGTCATGGACGAAATTTGCAAACAGGTCCGGAAAGTCAACCGGATAGAAGTTTGCTGAAATTGGTGTAGCTTTATTCCATGAAATTATCTTGTTTGTTCTTTGGTGTATGAAATATGTTTGTGTCATCCTACTTAACAGCTACATAAATCTACTTTTGAATAGTGAGGCTGGTGGAAAGCTAAATCCTCTCAAACTTACGGAGTTCTCTCTTTGAAGTGCGAGTCTGATTACTAAACCATGGAGAACACTTTAGAATTCCTACTCTCTGCGCTTGGTTGCTACGGAAAGATTGTTCAGCAATAAGCAGATGGACTTGCCAAGTTGTACTCTTGTGGGAAGTAACCAAATTGTAATATTTGCTTGGTTGACATGCATTAGTTTGGTTCCATTTACCAATGCGAAGGTGTATCTTAGTAGCAAACATGGAGTGTTTGGAACGGATACGTTCAGATGGCATATGGCGCAGAGGTGATCTGGTGTAACTTTGTGGGACACAAATGAAAGCTGGAAGATACTATTATCAGGTCCATCATGAATTCAGTCTAAAATATAACAATATATGGATGGGTTCTCTAACTGACTGATTGAAGTTCACATTGCGAATAAAATCTAGAAAATGTTCTATGTATGCGAGTTTTAGGACAGTCAAAAGATAAACTTGAAATCTCTGCGAATAATCTGGTTGCCACATATTGAATTTTCATACTCCAGTAGGTTCGAAAATTGCTCCAAAAATACAAATACAGATAGCCTGTTTTCTCGACTAGGAAGATAGCAGTAGAGGCAGAAAAAATGGACTGACCTTTGCTTCATTTTGAAGTTTGGACTAAAGAATGTGCTCAATATTGAACGTTGTAGTGTACTTAAGATGTTCAATTACGAAGCGGCATTGGAACGATTAGTCAGAGTAACCAGAGGGTGTAAGATCCACAAATTTTGCGTTATCGCATGATTTTTATGTAGCCATATTTCTGTTTCTGAAAAGACGTTAATTTAAAGAAACAGATAACACTGTATAACGAAATACAAAATGTGAAAACTTTATTAAAAAATTTGAAATGCCCATTTCCCCTCGTGTACAAATATATTGGTACACGCGCGTATCCTAAAAATAATAACATTAATAATTTTTAAAAAAAAAATAATTTTTGCTTAGTTTTGGTGTATTCTCGTGATCACAACTCAATTGAAATTTTATAACCAAAAATCCAGTGTCTTGTTTTTGGGTATATTAAAGTAAGTAGACACTTCTTTCTTCGCTTACGAAGTCCCTTTTCTCCTTCTTTATATTTTCTTCACATTCTATTTGTTTGGAGATTACTCT
The DNA here is from genome assembly GCA_016746295.1 of Potamilus streckersoni. NCBI lineage: Eukaryota > Metazoa > Mollusca > Bivalvia > Unionida > Unionidae > Potamilus > Potamilus streckersoni. The sequence continues at coordinate 772,208 of JAEAOA010000547.1, read as the reverse complement.
GGAAATCCCAATGTTCGTTTTCGTTGATGATGTGGACAATCTGAGACACATCATTTCTCTATTAAGATACGTTACCGGTTTCTTAACTTTTTTTAGAGAGTGGTTATAAGTTTCGTCATAGATCTTGCTGAACGTTGCCTGTTCCTCCATCTTCATAAGTTGAACATCTTAGTTGATCTGAGCTATCATACATCGGATTTCGATATAGAGCTTATATTATGAAGAACACAATGAATAATGTAAAGAATGTGGCATATATGATAAGCTAAACTGACAATCAAGGACTCCCATTTACAAATGATCACACAAATGCATAAATCGTGAACATTTACCAACAGGATTAACACAAAATATTAATATATCTTCAGGTCAAAATTTGTTTTCAACATTTCGCAGAAGGTAATTGCGATTGCTGTTTAACATAATTGAGACTGATGCAAAATATCTTTGAAGACTTTCTGTAACAGCGGAAAGGAAATAGAATTTTAGAAAATTATTCAATATTATCATTGCAAGTCGTCAACGGTTAGCAATATTTAAGATGGTACCATCAATGAAATGATCAATCGAAACCTGAGGAAATAATACAAGTTGGTTGCTAGTCGGTGGTGTAATGTTCTCTAGCCTTCGAGTTTGCTACTGTACTCATTACCTAGACTGTATAAGAGAACTGTTCCCACGGATGAAGACATTAATATAACGTACAAGAGAACTTAAAAAACTGCGGATGGAAATCAAGGTTATCATGAACGCAATTGAGGTGTAAGAGTATCTAATCTATATTTTAACATGGAAGATTTTATGGTTCTTGTCCGGGACTTAACCTAATTTAAATTGATATACATACATTCGAGTCATGTTATATTCATTTTTGTGGATCAAACTTACATTGATACAAAAAACAAGGACATTCAATCATTGGCATTGATCCATGTATAGGGGGTTTGTGGCGCTAAACCTTTCTTTACTAAGGTCACGTCTCTTTTAGAGCTGGCCCTAACTTAAATAAGCGTGCTGAACACCAAAAACGAAAGACATATGAATCAGAAATATAAATGTATGACTGGCTACAAAGATTCACCTGACATGTAGTTGGACCTCTCTTGCTGAAAGTACTTCACAAGAACCTCCATTTATTAATATGCAAAACAACACTCTCAAATACACCGCAGAGGTCAGGGGTTTGTATATGCAGTCTATATTTAGCAGTGCAAAGTTTAGCATATTTACCTTATTTCCATCGCGTCACGCGACTGATGATTTCTCTGGAACCCTGTCTATAGTGTTAAACAATGATGTCGAAGAAACTTTTATGCTAATAGCTAATGATAAAAAAAAATAACAGAAGCGTCATATTGGTGGTGTCTGGAATTCGTCTTTGAAACACCGCTGTTAATTACTTAACGTCATAGTATAATGCATGAAATTTCAACATCACAGATATAACCATGTATGTGAATGCCTGATCAAACTAAAAATATAATATACAGTGAAAGTAAAAATATCGCAGACGTATGTTATCAAGGACATAGCCGTTTGCTCAGTTTATGCTATTGTTGCTGGATCCGGATTATTATTATCAGCGATAACAATGACAGCTCCAGCAGTTGTAACGATTATTGGTTCAACATCAACGACTATCGCAGGTATTCTCAGCATTATCGTCAAGAAGATATCTACGTGCGCAAATGATAAATTACGTGAGTATATAATAAAACTACACACAGCAACAGCAGCTTATTCTAAACTAACTTCGTGTATTTAATTTTATCTTAATGATGGTAAAATATCGGACGCGGAATTTACAATAATAATGAAAACCTGCGATGAAGCATTCATAGTCGCTACTGACGATAGCCAAAATCGAGAAATAAACAATAACAATAATAATAAAGTCTGAGTCCTTGACAACGTCAAGAGAGTTATGTTATTACAGCAGATCGTCACTAACACAGCTACATCAAAAACTAATACGATCTTGTTATAGTTCGACCAATCCTAATTTTAGCGTTAACTTTCAAACCGCAATTCCTGCGAAATAACACTAGCACAGCTTCGTGTTTATTTTAGCTTGCCTAATATTAGATCACAACCATTTGGTGGACAACCCAAATAATTCATTAGTATTCGCAAATAAGAATAAACTTGATGGAACTCCCGATTGGCAATTAGTTAGTATTCCAACTAGCAGTTATCAAATAGAACATATTAATGAAGAATTTCAGCGCAGAATTAAATCTATCACGTGAAAAGAATCCAAAATAACACTTTTTGCATACGAGCCAACATTATCAGAGGTGATTAAAATAGATTTGAATGATTACGATGCCGATATTTATCAACATTCAATCAGATCAGTGTTAGAATGGTCTGAAATTGCAACAGCTTATATAGTACTACCAGATTTACAAAGATCCGACTTCGTCATAGATATTAAAATATTTATACAACTTCCAGAATATCGAAAAGAAGAAAATGCTTATCTATGGAAAAGATATTTTGGTGATGGACCTATACATAATATAGATATAAATGGATTCCATTTATTAATAATAATAATAATAATAATAATAATAATAATAATAATAATAATAATAATAATAATAATAATAATAATAATAAAAATAATAATAATAATAATAATAATAATAATAATAATAATAATAATAATAATAAAAATAATGAATTAATAGTAATAAATTAATAATAATAATAATAATAATAATAATAATAATAATAATAATAATAATAATAATAATGATAAATTATTAGTAATAAATTAATAGTAATAATAATAAAAGCAATAATAATAATAATAATAATAATAATAATAATAATAATAATAATAATAATAATAATAATAATAATAATAATAATAATAATAATAATAATAATAAATTAATAGTAATAAATTAATAGTAATAATAATAATAAAAGCAATAATAATAATATTAATAATAATAATAATAATAATAATAATAATAATAATAATAATAATAATAAAAGCAATAATAATAATAATAATAATAATAATAATAAAAGCAATAGTAATAATAATAATAATAATAATAATAATAATAATAATAATAATAATAATAATAATAATAATAATAATAATAATAATAAAAATAATAATGATAATAATAATAATAATAATAATAATAATAATAATAATAATAATAATAATAATAATAATAATGTACAAATGCCATGCTACTACTATTTAAAATACAAATAATGTTATTAGTATTAATATGATTCATCTTCTTATTATTAACAGTATTTATTTGTAATACGGACTACTGGCCCATTATATATTATTTATATATCATACGATAAAAGAGTGGGTATTAATCAAGTATACATTAAACAGTAATCACACAAACTTAATTAAAGCCTAAAACCTGCATGAAGCAAATTTTGTTACATTATCCTAAAGCCTAATGTTGTAGGAGTCTATAATGAAATTGTTTCCTTAATCCTTAAGGTTTTGTAGTAAATATTACTAAATTAGTCATTCGAATTTTACTAGCATCATTTTGTAAAACGTTCCTAAATGTTTTCAATGTTTGATTTTCAGATGATAAGGTGGGTAAAATATTTTTTTCTAATTTCTCCATATAGCTGTCAAACAGTAATAATATGAAATTCATATTCTATAATAACGTTAAACATTTTACACAATTTTTCATCATGGCACATACTTTCAAATCTTTCTGTATATCATCTGATTAGCAGATTCACCACTCTAAGCACATTGTTTATATAGTAAATATCGCTATAATGAAAAATTCATTTCGTGGTATATCATTGATGCAGCGTACATATATATATATATATATATATATATATATATATATATATATATATATATATATATATATATATATATATATATATATATATATATATGGGTGCCATTTACTCGCGTACCTGGGTTCGAAACTCGGTAGAGTACGAATCAGACTGTCTATTATTTTCCTGCAGTTCATCCCAAAGGTGTAAATATTTTCAATAGACATTTATTTAAGTTAACAGAAGTATAAAAAAAACAATACAGAAGTAGGTTGCTCCTATGTGTGGGACAGTGGCGAGCAAAACAAAGTATGGGAACCCGCATAAAAGCTACGCGTTTCCACAATATTACACCTTTGAGGATTCAACCAACCAAATTTACATATAGTCCTCAATAATAAAATCTTTGCACATTAAATGCAAAGCAAATGAACAAATAAAATCCTCTTATTACATTAACTGACCGATATATGTGTGATCATAAATATAAAACATATAAAGTATAAAATACAAGAGTACAAACACTAATTTCCAAGATACGCAAAATGAACATATACCTTAGGGAGATGTGAAGGTAGTAAGGGTGGGGTATTTAAGTTTGGTCTATTAATGTGCTGGGGCTGAGTCATGTTAAAAAACAAGATTTTTATCTAAATTTAAAAGAAGAACGTGTTGTATTTTCCATAATATCTTTGAGCATGATTTACCACAATGTCGCTACAGTATATCCAGTCAGATTAAAATCAGATCTGCATTATTCTGGATGAAGATCTGACAGCGAACGTTCAGCGGCAATGTTCCGATGATCGTTGAGTTAGCCAATATAAATGCTGCTTTCAGAAATTTGACTGTGAATTAATTAGATAGTAATATACTGATGCTCTTTAGAAATACTGCTTAGACACCCAAATGCGAAAATAGAAGACTTTATCTGATTGACTGAAAAATTTATCGGTTATGTTCATAAGATAGGTCACCAGGACATGACACCTAAGCGGTCGCTGTAAGGGTTTCAGGTAGAATAGTGGAAATCTAACTTAAATCAGATTAGCAGAATATGTAAAAGTTGTATATTGCCTAGTTGTGAGCGCACTAAACGTCTGATTGTGGTAGAAAGCAAGTTTTGCCTCGAAGACACATTTTCTCTAAAACTATGCATTAAATAAATATATATAACGATAAATATATAGATACAACTGAGTTTCGAAATCTCCATGGTCTCGTGTATAACGAAAACCAAAAAATGGTAAAGCACAAAAACAATTTAGACTCTTTGCAGTTAAATGTACGAAAATGTCGATCAATTCTAATGTATCTATATATTTTTGGAAGTTACATATATCTTGTTCAGTCAATACCCTACAGAAATCGCATTTTGGCACTGCATTATACTAAAATCTTTAAGATAGCATAATTTAAAATCACACTATTCAAAACCAAATTAAAAGTTAATATAATTTGATATTTTAAATAACTATAATTTTTTGATTGTATCATTAGATTTTTTAAACTCTGTTGTGTGCTTTGTAGAAAGATCAATAAATCAAACCTTAGAGAAATACAGATAGATAGATATATTAATATATAGATAAAAAGATAAGCAGGAGGTTAGGTGAGTTTAGTCGATTGCCATTCTTTTGTAACTACATTGGGTTTGCTTTACTCGTACCTTAGTTGAGATAACAATGACATGATTTATTATGAATTGGGATTAAGTTTATTTGTGACTAGTTTAACATTCCGTACTTTGTTTTCTGCAAATAAGGAAGTTTTATTTCTATGAGAAAAGCAAACTGATCGCTCTACTTGTATGTATGTATGTATGTATGTATGTATGTATGTATGTATGTATGTATGTATGTATGTATGTATGTATGTATGTATGTATGTATGTATGTATGTATGTATGTATGTATGTATGTATGCATGCATGCATGCATGCATGCATGCATGCATGCATGCATGCATGCATGCATGCATGCATGCATGCATGCATGTATGTATGTATGTATGTATGTATGTATGTATGTATGTATGTATGTATGTATGTATGTATGTATGTATGTATGTATGTATGTATGTATGTATGTAAAATAAATAATTGACGATATCATTGTCATATTTTTCTTTTGATCCTATATTTTTCATTAAAACATAAGGAATAATATACCAATATATATTCGCATATGAAAATATGGATTACCTATTATACCATACGACATTTGATTGTATGTACTCCCCAAACAAATATGAGCTCTTTGGGAGCTCAAACAAAAAACAGAGACTGCCTGACAATATTGATTGGCAATCAACATTTGATAAAGAAATTTGGCCTAATACCGACTGCATCATTTTGTATCTTCTCTTAGTTGCTTGCATTATTTAGAAACCCACTGCCACTCACTGATGGATCGAAAGGGCAAGCTTAGTTTACAGATGGAGTCAAATAGTTTACAAAATTACAGAAACGTAATTTCAGTCTTATGGCTTTCTTAAGTTAGTTGCTTGTACAGGATCATCATAAGAAAACAATTCAAATTAAGGAAAGGACGTGATGTTAGAGAATTATGCCAAGAATACGTTTCTAAATTGATCATCTAAACTTTTATTGTGGATCAAGTTCGGTATATATATAGTGCGTACCTACAAAATAATATTATATATATATATATATATATATATATATATATATATATATATATATAGGTACCGCACTATATATAGTGCGGTACCAACAAAATAATATTATATATATATATATATATATATATATATATATATATATATATATATATATAATTTTGTAGGTACCGCACTATATATATATATATATATATATACATATAGACATATATATATAGAGAGAGAGAGAGAGAGAGAGAGATAGATACATACATACATACATACATACATACATACATACATACATACATACATACATACATACATACATACATACATACATACATACATACATACATACATACATACATACATACATACATACATACATACATACATACATACATACATACATACATACATACATACATACATACATTACATACATACATACATACATACATACATACATACATACATACATACATACATACATACATACATACATACATACATACATACATACCTACCTACCTACCTACCTACCTACCCACCCACCCACCCACCCACCCACCCACCCACCCACCTACATACATACATACATACCTACCTACCTACCTACATACATACATACATACATACATACATACATACATACATACATACATACATACATAACATACATACATACATACATACATACATACATACATACATACATACATACATACATACATACATACATACATACATACATATAGGAAAAGAATAAAATCCTACAAAATCGACTTTGACTAAGAATTAGACAGAAGACACATGCAGCAACGTTTCAGCTATATGAAAAACAATGTTGGTAAAGGAATAACTACTTGATACACTCACCACAACATCACAAAGTGTTAGATAACTAATAAATATGATAGAAATAAAAAATAATACTAGGATATATAATGATAGAAAATCAATACCTTTGAGAAAGATCATATAATTGTCACTCACAAACTGTCTTGAGAAGGAGAGGGATGCAAACCCACTCTCCAGACCTGTACTGGAGGAGTGCATAACCTAGAACCCCAGACGTAAAGCTTGGCTCTTAGAGTGAAAAAATAACCTCCACAGACTCAATAAACAGCAAATAACGCCTTTTGGGAACCATACGAATAGGAGAGGACATCCATGTAATCCAACTGGCTATGTATGATGGGGCGGACAAAGGGATCGCCTACAAGAAATAAATAAACTAAAAAATAACTTTCCTAAACTGTTTAGAACAAAATGAGATAAAATACAATAAAAAATGCAGAGAGAAAACGATTGGGTAGAAACTATAAAACATTTTAATATTTGAATATAATCTCTTTTAAAGTATGCTGATGGGGTATAAAAATATATATTACACTTATGAGGTTACAGTCCGAGCGATCCAACCACTTACGTGAGCGTAAATTGAAATCCATGGTTTTTCCTATTCCCAAGGACCTCAAGACAACATTTGTTGTCAACTGAAAGTTTCTTAAACACTCCGATACTACAAAAGTGACCTTCATAGATCTTTAATTTCGCATATGCATGGTTTTCTCTTGTTTACATCAGCGGCACTTATTGTAAGCCTAACCTAGCCGAATATTAGTATAGTATAGGTAAAACTCGACCTAAACACCCAATTCAAAGAACTAGTCCTCTCTAAAGTAACAAAGCATATATCCTTAAAAAATGTCCAGCGAATTGCCTACGTTAAAGCTATAGGATGGATTCATTAAATGAAACCAACACATGCTATCACCAAGCCTCGTGAATAATGTACATTGTGGCGTCTGCTCCTAGACACTGGCTAATTACACACCCTTTGACACTTAATTGACATAATTCAAATGTTACATGGAATGGGGTAGCAATTATAACGACTTACTCTTTTTGCCAAAAGACCCATACTTCTCGAAAGGGTGAAATTTATCGGCACCATACAAGATTATGAAATCTGTCCATATAATATAGAAAGACAATGTGATCAGCTTACTGCCCCAAAAAATACGAAATATTATTTCGATTCAATGAAATTTCATTTCGAAATATTGATGTGATAGTTCTTCTTATGAAATGTTGTTTGATTTGGGCGAAATAATATTTTTAAATAACGAAACAAATGAAATAAGAAACAGACTAACATTTCAAATCAATGGAAAAAATTCTGCTTCTATGTCCTTATATTTTAATCATAATAAGTTACACTCTTTTCATAAATGAAGTCCATGGTGCTGTTTTATAGATCACTCCTCTGCTTGTTAGATTTGTGTCATCTGAGAAGCGCCGCATTAGCACAGTTAGTAAAGCACTGGACACTTGATCCAAAGATCAGAGGACCTAGGCATAATATAGAGAACATTGCGGTCACAATACCACTAAAACCAGCAAAGGCAAAGAACACAGTTGGAAATACTTTGCATTGCTCCAGTTTGGACAATCGGAAGTGTATAGCATTTACTTTTAAAGAAGTCCTTGTTTAGCTTCAGCTACGCGTTTCACTGTGAGTAGAACAATAAAAGGTCCTTTAAACTGAAGAATAAATAATCCGTATTAGCGTAAGTCAGACAAGTTTTTATGTTATGTATCGATAGCTCTTAAAAACATGAAACTTAAAGCTGTAGAAATTAAGTCACAATAACCCATTATAATCCGCAACTTATTTTAATCTTCTTGTACACATTATCTGTAAAGAAGCCCTTGTGTCGCTTCTGCTAAGTGTTTCACTGCAGCATATTTTAATTTTCACGATCAATACAGCTGCAATTCATGTCTGGTAGCAATAGGTTGCTTTTCTAATCCTGCACACTCATTGCTGGTAGTTTATCAAACATCACGAAGACCTATTGGTCCAATTACCACTGTTTATATTTGGGCACTAATAAACGCTTTGAATAGTGATGAATGTGCTGATGTACAATTGAACAACATAATCAAACAATCATTTACACACGTTTACCATTGTTTGCTTTTGAAACTAATAATGTTAATGGGTAGCTAAATTACGTTCTAATATAGTGATAAACAGCATACACTGAAATTATTATTATTATTATTATTATTATTATTATTATTATTATTATTATTATTATTGTTGTTGTTGTTGTTGTCTTTGTTATTAGTATTGTGGCTGCTTTTTGTTATGCTATTGTTATTATTAGCATAATTTTTTGTGTTGTTGATGTTGTAATATTAGTTGTAGCAACATCGGCAGCACAGTTATCAAAGCTTGATCTAAAGATATAAAAATTGATAAATATCCTGAGAGATATTCCAGATACACTAAATATAACCAATAAAATGTTAGACACTTTTCTCACCTGGTTATTTTGACGTTTACAGGTAGGTTTTGTCCCTTTACAATAGCGTTCGTTCTCAGACTATCGATATCTTTGAAGGCAAGCGTAGTGATAAACGTTAAAGCGAGTTTTCTTCATACCAACGTATTGGCTGTCATTAGCTTCTTGCTATTTCGTGACTTGACTGACAATCTCCGATAGGCCCAGGGTGCGCAATTGCAGTTTGTAAGTAAACCTTCTTTTTTCATAATACAATGATATTTCCATAAAACAATGATACTGGTGGAATTTATTTTGTATTATTCTAATGTTTTGATACAATCTTGACATTTCATGCACGAAATAAATGTTCTATGTGTGTAGAAAGCTCTAGTGCTAGCATATTTGTAGCCATTTAATAAATATACTACTATTACTGCTACTACTACAACTACTACTACTACTACTACTTCTACTACTACTACTACTACTACTACTACTACTAATAATAATAATAATAATAATAATAATGAGGAGGAGGAGGATGATAATAATAATAATAATAATAATAATAATAATAATAATAATAATAATAATAATAATAATAATAATAATAATAATAATAATAATAATAATAATAATAATAATAATAATAATAATAATAATAAAAACAATAATAATGATAATAATAATAATAATAATAATAATAATAATAATAATAATAATAATAATAATAATAATAATAATAATAACAATAATAATAATGATAATAATAATAATAATAATAATAATAATAATAATAATAATAATAATAATAATAATAATAATAATAATAATAATAATAATAATAATAATAATAATAATAATAATAATAATTAATAATAATAATATGCCTCCTTTAAATTGATTACTGAATGCATACGCATTTGCATGCTTTATGCACCAATGCATTGTCTGTGGATAGCATGTATTCTTTTTTCTTCTCTTGTGTTGCTTAATAATGACGAGATCACCCATCCTGATGAATGCTGCTTGCTAAATTATAAATTTAGAACTAAATCCCACGATCAACACCTTTGTTATATTAAAAATGTTTGACTAGAACTTCAGATGCTATATTTTGCCAAATTAGATTAAAGTATAAAATATGTTAGTTTATCATATACTATTACACCAGATAATCTATTACAAGAAATAGTATATAAGATTTGACTGTATCTGTGAAAGGGGGTGATAGTGAATGGTCTAAGAGGCTTGCCTGTACAGATTGTACATGCATCATAACATGGGAAAGCTTGGCCGCAGCTTCCAATGGATCGGTGTTTAGTTTCAGGGTTTTCTGGGCAGCTCCACCAAATGTACTTTCCTCCTTGTTTAGACTAGCTTGTGATGGAAAATGACCTTAAATTCCGTGTACAAATTCTGAATTCTAACATTTTTAAACAATTATGTATTTTTATTCCCACCAACGACATACAACCCCTACCAGCTGAAACCTATCCATATTAAACTAAATCACTGAGAATATCGATAGAAATAGCATAAGAAGTCATTCTATCGATTATTTTCCTGTAATTCATCCATAAAGGTGTAATTATGTTCATTGTTTTTAAATATTGGAAAGATTTGTTTCTTAAGTTAACCAGTAGAAGCAGTGGTGCAGTGCTAAAGGAAGAAGTGAGAAAACGCAATTAAAAAGTAATGTTACGCCGATGCGGGGGACAGTGGCGAGATGAAAATGTATGGGAACCCGAAAAAAAAGTTACGCCTTCCCACAATATTACACCTTTGAGGATTCCACCAACAAATCCAATATGTAGTCCTCAATAATAGACTTTCTAAATAATTTAATGCAAAGCCTATGAATAAATAAAAAAAACTCTTATTACACAAACTGACCTATATACATGTGCTCATAAAATATAAAGTATAAAATACAGGCTTACAAACACTAATTTCAAGGATACGCAATATATATATATATATATATATATATATATATATATATATATATATATATATATATATATATATGTGTGTGTGTGTGTGTGTGTGTGTGTGTATATATATATATATATATATATATATATATATATATATATATATATATATATATATATATATATATATAGTTTAGGGAGATGTGAAAGTAGTGGTGTGGGGTATTCAAGTTTAGACTATTAATGTCCTGGAGCAGTGCCATAATAAAAAAAAAGAATTTGTAAAATCACGCTTTTAAAAGAACAGAGTGTTGTATGTTTCTTGATATCTTTGACAAAGATCTACTACAATACTGCTGCAGAATATTAGTCTGATTAAAATCAGATGTCCTGCGTGATCTGAGAGAGAACTATCATGGGTTATGTTCTGGTGATCTTTGAGTTAGCCAATGGAAATGCTGCTTTCATAAATTTGAAAGTGAATTAAATTGATATGCACATACTGATGCTCTTCAGCTATACTACTCCGTCTCCCAAACAAGAAGCTGTAAGATTTTTCTAATTGGATTATATTTAAAAAAAAGGTCACCAAAATATGACCCTTAAGAGGTCGCTGTCAGATCATCAATTAGGACAGTGGAGATTTTAATCAGATTGGCAGAATATGTAAAATATGTTTTGCGCATAGTTGTGAATGCATTAAGTATCTAACAATATTTTGTTTAAAGTAAAAACATTTTTCTTAAAGATACGTCTTCACTACATTATGCATAAAATAAATATACAACTGAGTCTCTAAACCTCCATGGTCTCTTGTACAACGAAAACGAAGAAAAGGGTAAAGCAAGATAACGATTTACTCTTTGCACTTAAATGTTCGAAAAATGTCCTTCAATCCTACGGCATAAATGTATGTTGGGTTTGCATATCTCTTGTTCAGTCAATACTCTACAGAAGTTGTATCTTGGCTCTGCATTATAGTAAAATGTTATATGTATAATCACACTATTTAAGATCAAAATAAAATTTAAATATAATTTGATTATTTTCAGTATGTATAATGTTGCGATTTTATTAATACATTTGTTTTATATCTTTTAAGTGCAATGTTCAAAGTCCAATAAATCTAACCTTTGAGAAATTCAGATAGATATATCGATATATAGCTACAAAGATAAGCAGGAGGTCATGTGAGTGTAGTCGATTGAGATTCTTCTGTAGGCATATTGGGTTGCCTCAAACCTTGGTTGAGACAAAATTTACATGCTTTATTCTGAATGGTGACTAAGTTTATTTGTTACTAGTTTAACATTGCGATTTTTGGTTTCTGAAAACAAGGACGTTTTATTACTATGGGAAAGGCTAACTGTTAACTCTCTAGCTGTAAGTAAGTATGTATGTATGTATGTATGTATGTATGTATGTATGTATGTATGTATGTATGTATGTATGTATGTATGTATGTATGTATGTATGTATGTATGTATGTATGTATGTATGTATGTATGTATGTATGTATGTATGTAGGTAGGTAGGTAGGTAGGTAGGTAGGTAGGTAGGTAGGTAGGTAGGTAGGTAGGTAGGTAGGTAGGTATGTATGTATGTATGTATGTATGTATGTATGTATGTATGTATGTATGTATGTATGTATGTATGTATGTATGTATGTATGTATGTATGTATGTATGTATGTATGCATGTATGTATGTATGTATGTATGCATGTTGAGACAGACAGGCGGACATAGACGAAAAGACTAATTAAAAAAGGTACTGGATTCATCGGTCAGACACTTTGTCTTTCAATGGTTTTAATGCTAACGCATTACATTGACATTGTATAAATAAAAAATGTGCATTTACAGTGTTCTAAATATATGGAAATTTTATTTATATATATATATATATATATATATATATATATATATATATATATATATATATATATATATATATATATATATTGCAGTCATTAAGTAGACCCTGACTAAAATGGCTTAAAATCAGTATATATCTTAATAATAAAAAGTCAGCACAATCCTACCATTCCTACTGACTCATTCAATTATAAAAGTTTATTAAACAAAATGAAAATGCACATATTTACATGTTTGTTTTGATATGGATATATGGATATTGTCATTTTTAGAGAAGAGTTCGATTCTTGTTATTTATATTGATTTGTGTGCCTGGTTTTTGTCATAACTTATGATTATGTCTATTGATATGTCGTGGTTCAAAGAAGAATGATTGATATTTAATTAACTTTGATTTAAAATCCTAGCCTTGTTTGCCAGTGTAGAATATCATGAAAGCAAACATGTTTATTATTTAGATACATTTTCCATTAGGGATTCAGAATATTAGGTACAATATTTGCATAAAATATTTCGAAAATGAACGTTTCATTCTTATTTTATGGTTGCTATCTGGATCATTTAAAGTTGTGTTCAGCTAAAATTTAAAAGGAATTATTTATTTTAATTATTGAATGCAATTGCAAAGTGCTCATTTACTTTTGACCTGAAACACTGCTTTGTGATTCTGAAGAACTTATTCAAAGATATTACGGGGTAAATCATTGCGATACATTCAGACATTCTAGACTATTGTTACATCAGTGTACTCACGATTATTGGAATTCAAACCTCTTGAACATGTGATAGATCATTTTGGATAATTTGAGATTTAATTCATTTACAATAATATAAATCTATTGTGAATTTTCACTTCGTATTCTCAGGAAACACATTATTTATTTAGATTACAAAACTTTCTGCATTTGCTGCTTCATTCTGTTACATAGTTTAAATTCGATAGAGACTTAACAATTTAGATACACGAGGTATGGTATAAAGCTAGCACGTCTATGTAGCTTTTGCAATGAACAATTATTGTTCTATAAAGAGAATGACATCATCAGAAGAAAATGATCCAAATCACATTTTTTGTGTACTGAAGACATTCCGGGACTTGTGGATTTTAGAAGCAATAATTCTGAGTAGCTCCGTGTATGTGTGCCGCTCAAAAAAATCTATCGATTGAACTACCTTACTGCATTATCTTCCAATAACCAATGACAAACGCTGCAACATATGTCACTCAATACCCGAAAGTTATAAATCTATTTTCTAAGATTCCACGTCTAATAAAATCGGATGAATTAAAATGCGAATTATTTGATTATCGCTTGATCGTCTGCTCTTGTACTGCCTCACTTATTTTCACCATCATTCATATATATATATATATATATATATATATATATATATATATATATATATATATATATATATATATATATATATATTACACCGTTTGCTTTGGTTCTCATTGATTTTATCATTTATTTCCGAACTTTCTTTCTTTACAGACTGAAATTTGATGCTACGTCAATAAAGACTCTGTAATAGATTATGTAATGACCTGCAATGATAATATCAGCTAAGGCGTCGTTATTTGTTCGTTTATAGCTCACTTTAAATTGCAGATGTAACTTATATTCCTGAGGAATGTCGAAAGTCGATCCAGGTAAGTTCTTATGACGGTAAGTAGTTACATTCGTCTCAATGTTCACAAATTTGATAGCATGGTCTTATTTGCAAATCCACTTTGCAGACATCTCGGAAGGATGTTGCTATGATTTCCGATGGGTATTTAGTGTCGTATTAGATGTCACCATGAATACTCACTGGAATTTAACATTAAAAAGTAAAACATCTACAGCATTACACAATGTGAGTTAGTATGGTGCTGTAAAAGAGTTATAAATGGTGACTTCAATATGGATATTTGATTACAGTTAGAATAGCCATAACCTCAAGATCTATTGCACACTGAAACAAAATATAATAGCATTGTAATACAAGTTATAGAAATATTATACATTCAACTATACAAAAACAGACTGAAGATATAACTTCTTACAAACATAACTATCTTACTAATTATATAAGATGTAAACTTCTACTTAAAGCAAAGAGGGGATATTCTTATCAAATTATAATATGTCAGGGGAGATATATCATGCAACAAAATTTTTAAAACCAAAGACAGGGAAATAATCTTCAATTTTGGGGTCTTTAAAAAATGAAAGAGAAAGCTTACCAAAATATAGCAAAAATGTTTCCTTTGATTCATTTCTAAAGCAATCAAGGAAAAAATATAATAACAAGCAGATTCACAATCTTCTGTATGTTGGTGTTGGAAGAATTAGCTAAGTTTGTACCTTTTGATCTTTAAATGTTTTCTACCCGATCTGTTCTATCTCTTCATACTGTCAACATTAGGAGTTTCATCGCAGAAATAAGTTTTGTAATTTCACGTTCCATTATTTTAAGATAACTTTGGTTGCAAGTTTATGAAATGCAAGGTAACATTGTTAACATACTTCACAACTGCATGTGATGGGCGTTAGGGTGGTTTTGAGGTGTGCAATCACAATTAATTCCACCATTAAGAACATTAATTTGGTTCTTTACGATTCATCTACAAAGTAATTGCATAATTCTAAAAGAGGGAAATGCATGCAAACTGGAGATAATGTTGATATATCTTTATGCTACCTTTATTCACTATAACAGAAATTGTTGGGATATGTTATTTATGGACATAAGTGGTAATTACAGAACACGCACTTAATGTGAAGCAGACAGCTGATCAAAACTGGCTTCCCAAAGGTAAGACGACATTTTCAACTAGTCAAAGTATACTAAATAAAGAAATTATTAGAATAGAGAAAGCGAATTTTGCCATAGCAGACACTTCAAGATTCTGAATATACAATAAATAAATGAACTACAAACACAAAAATAATTAAATAGGAAACGTTATCGGCTAGTTTTGGACGTCCTCTTCCAAGTCATTGAAGATAAAAGGACCAACCCGAGTTAGTAGTTTTTTATAGAGTAATGTAATGCAAGGTCATGTTTTCTACCGTCCAACGACAATTATATCCGTGAACCTACAACGGGAATCAAAGTAATTAAATGTTCATTCCTAAAAAGCTATGACAAAATGGATGCTTTATTGTTTCCTAATTTTACGAATTACTACCCAGAAAGATTGGGAATTTAGGATTCTTTAGAAAACAAACCCAATGTCAATTACGAAACGTTTGACCATAACCAAAAGCAAAACACGTTAAGGGGAGAAAAACTATTCTTAACAAATATGTTTAAAAATTTAAATAAATAAATGGGAATCAACGCTCATTAAAAAGGAATAAGAAAACGAAGTTTGCCATAGTCAAAAGGAGATAACGTTTAGAGAAACATTATTGAACTCGAAATCGTGAATAAGGCTTGCATATTTTAAACGTCATTGCACTTTCTAAAATAAATTTGATACTGATGCATAAATCTTCCATAATCATCAATAATAAAATATACAGAAGAAGAAAATATTTAAATTTTGAAAAATAATTACTTTTCAGGACAAATATTGCAGAAACAAATATTTACAAATTGAAAAATGTATTAAAATCTCCAAACATTCAGCATTTGCTAAGAATTTAACAGATAATTGTCACAGTTTAGAAGTGAAATTGTAACAAAGCAGTCCTCACGGATAAAGTCTACATGAAGTGCGTACATTTTACAAAGTAATAAAATTTTAAGTGTTTAGAATATAACATTGTCCTCTATGCCAGTGTAGCATTCCTTCACTACATTTTGTACAATGTGTATTAAAATTTGCAGGAAAAATTAACATTCTTTAAAATGTGTACAAATTTTATTTTTAAAAGAACAGAACAAAATTAAAATAATGATAACGACAATAATACTGAAATATGAATTTTGATCTTTTAATAAATGATTAAAAAGCTGGTAAAACTGCTAAAATTATCTACAAAATGAGAATAAATCATTAGTAAATTACAAATCTTAAACAAACGAGAGAACATTTTTAAAACAAACACTTTTGTGGACGTTAAAATTTAAGGAAATAAAAATCCTGCAAAGCCTACACCTCGTCACCTCATGGTATGTGTAATATTATGCATGATGATGTAACTTTGAGTGTGTGCAATAATAATAATAATAATAATAATAATAATAATAATAATAATAATAATAATAATAATAATAATAATAATAATGATAATAATAATAATAATAATAATAATAATAATAATAATAATAATAATAATAATAATAATAATAATAATGAGGAGGAGGATAATAATAATAATAATAATAATAATAATAATAATAATAATAATAATAATAATAATAATAATAATAATAATAATAGTAAATTGTAAATTTTCACTTACCTATTTTATATTCTCACAAAATAGTAATAGTTGGCAAAAAGTCCATTTGTTCTTATCAAATGCATTATTCTGAGTATCTCAAAGGGAATAAATGCTATACTTTTGATTCTGCGATCTGATTTTTCTTTGACTTACTTTCTGTGTGTGTCTGAGTCTGTGTGTGCATGTGTGTGTTGTGGGACACTCTAAAGACCTAAGTTATTGCTTGCACCATGTACATTAATATTAGTTGCGTGATCTGGTTTTTCTATTTTCACTTGTATATATTGCGTAGTACTGAGATTCCCCATTGGTGTTGTACGTTCCATGTTTTAAATTATTGTTATATCATCTTCACATGTTGAAAGACTATGCAGAACTTAACTACATAATAATTATAATTCGGATTTCTCTAGACAGCTAGCAAAAGAGATTGAATGATTGACCAATATCCTAATTCCCTCTGTAAATGAATAAAATGTATACTCTTTCTATATGTTACAAAGAGTATAATCAATAAAAAAAAGCGTACGGCAAACTTGGAAAGCAGTAGTGATATAAGAAGGGAAATATAGATGCAGAAACAATCATACAGAAAGCTTTATCTACATAGTAAACATTCACAATGAGAAAAAATGAAAAGAACTCAATATATCGTCAGAATATAGTTCACTTTTTTATTCATCATGACGGTGGGATTATGGGTTTCATCAACACAACTGTCACGGTTCCTAAGTGAATTTCACGCATTTATGCTACAGCAGGATAGAAAATTAAATGATTAGTTGTATTAAACCTTACACGGTTAGCAATATACAAGTTAGCATCATCAATAGAGAGAGATGATAGAAATTTATCGAAAGACAAAGGTTTAGAGCTGGTTGGTGGTGAAATATACTCTAGCGTTCGATTCGTCAATATATCCACCAAGATAGATCTGTGTAAGAGAACTGTTCCCTTAGCAGAGAAGAATTGTATAATATAATATCCAATACAATTAGAAAGACAACAGAAACCTCCCATTCAAAGGATCATTTATCATATTAGCTGCTTGTTTTAAAAAGCACTTTTTTCATGGATTTGTAATAAACTTCCTTTCTAAATGGCGGAACATGCAATATGTCTCTAGACTTAAGTCAGTCTAGTGATTCCTATTTACTACTCGAAGATTCGAAGATAAGCGAGAAACAAGATGAAAAATGTGAGTATTCAAAGGAAACAGATTTACATATATCAGATAGTCGGATAGATCCAATCATGCACAGGTACTTAGGCAAACGTTTAATACCGAGCACGTATGAACACCGCAATAATAAGAAACGAGACGAAAGGGTAATAAAGATCGTATATAAGAAGATACATCAGAATGGAGAAATGAAACACTACCGAAAGAATAAACTTCGGTCAGTCACGTAGGGCACGGCACACTAGTATCGCCTTGAAATTATTTGCAGACAATACAAGTCTTCAATGTTGGCTAAGGTTAAAAGTCAAGAAATTCTATCACGAACTTTAATAAGAACTACTTGCATGCTGAAGCAAGAGAAAATTGTTGTCAGTTACGTAACTAAAGTCTGTGTATGGTATTATTTTATTACTTGCGACCTTTATACAAAGGAAGACATAACTCCGATATATTTACCAATATCTACACGATAGCTAGCTAGCTAGATGATAGATAGATAGATAGATCCATGGGGTTGTATCTTTGTGCACGTGTGTATGTTATAATGTAATTTCCAGAAAGCATATAAATTACGTCACCAAAATTGTTCATACAATTTTTACAACTTTGTGATAAAGTCATCATCGACATCAGCCAGTGAACATAATATTCTACATTTTCCAGTGACCCATTTAAGCGTGACAAGTTTCTTAAATACTTTAAGACGTAGTCACTAACATTCGCTGAATATTTAGTAGCAAGATGCCTGTGTTATATGTTTATAATGATTCATACTAATCTCCATGAGAAAAATGCTTTTTATAGAATAGTCAATAGTCCCTATTGGAAGATATTCTTATGTATCTGATGGCATTAGTCCCTATTCGAAGACATACATCCTTGTTTAATAACTACTAGTCATATATTCGATGAGATACGTCCTTGTATAATAGCTACTAGTCCGTTATTCGGCGCGATACGTCCTTGTATAATGGCCGCTAGTCACTTATTCGACGAGATACTTCAATTACGGTTAAAGCATCATCGTATTTCTTCTTGAATGTATCTGAGTCATTGTCTGAAAATGTATACATTTAATTTTCATAACTTGTGATTAAGTATAGCAAGATGTATAGGTGATTGATAAAATGATGACTGAGACAGGTGGCAATATTGTATGCATGTATAAATTAAAAACAATATGTATTAAGTCAATGTATGTATAGGCAATATATACAAATAGCAACCTTGATGTTAGTTCTGATAGCTTACTAGACAAACCCTTTTTCAAGTTAAGAAGTGCCTGACTTTCTACTTTGTTATTTCTAACAAATTACCACATCAATGGTCTGCCGTGAAGTGTTAATGCTATTCACGTGATATATTTTCCAAAAATGGAACATGAAAATTATTAATTTTCGAACATTATTCCTGTGGACTAAAATAATTGAAGATATAAAAGTTTGTAACGTTTCTACTGGACAAACATATGCATTTGTCATCACTTCTTACATTATGTCAGAGTATTCTGACATATATGGCATATCGAACCATAATGATTGCAAAACAGATGTTGATCTATTGGTAGTGCGGATTATATTCTGTCATGTGTAAACGTTATAAAACAGTTATAATTATAAGAACATTTTTGTTTGGTTTCTTTTGGAATGGGTTGGTTTACATTCCAACTGTGAATGGAAGCCAAGAAGATTTATTGTCATTTGATCATAGGTTATCTTGCAAGTTTTAAATTTCAGAGTTATATGTTTTGTTGAATTGTTTATATCAAAATTACATGATGCAAAATAATATCCCTACATATTCAATTAGGTTTTTGTGTTTTAGCATCTATTTGGCATTCATTCTATACATAAATACTGCACATTAAATCTTTATCCATACCTGAAGTCTTAAGATACATTTTGCTAGGATAAGTTTAGATCGAACAATCAAATGACCTTAGGTATGTGCTTGTAATTTCTTTAATATCTGTTTCTCTGTATCGAACATAAGCTATCAGCAGCCCTCCACAGCCGGAAGTAGTTACGACAAACCAACCAATGCAGTATGCTCCTCCAGGACATTACCCGAATGCTCCATATACCCAACAACCAGGATTTCCTCAGATGCAGATGATGCAGCCGGTGAATATTGACTAATATTAAACTTAGATGGTATAGTACTTTTCAATAGTGTGTCGGAATAAAATGATAATACAAAGGCCAATTTTATTCTGAATTTCACATACAAAATTCCATGATAACTTTTACGAATCTACATAAGATTTGGATGAAATCAGACTGAACATTTTCTCGGAAATACTTATCTGACACTGGAGGGATATTAATCTTTGTAAAATAAGTTCGAATTAAAATTTAATAGATCGAATTGAGATTGGAATCCAGTAGGAAGTTATGACCTATTAGAAGCAAACTAAAAAGAGGATTGATGTGACAAAATATCTCTTCAACATTTATCCATCCATGTCACTACAGTGCACACCCAAAATATATATGATTTTGCTTTTGAGCCGAAAAATTGATTTAGTTTTCTCTCCTATCTGTTTCGATGGGTCACGTGAATGCTATTATATCTACTTCCTTAGATCCAGCAAAGCAGCAACACCACCGTTGTTATAAATCAACAGCCACAACGACGAGCAGGTCCTAGAGATTGGAGTACTGGGCTTTTCGGATGTCTCGAGGATATGACCTCATGTAAACTCCTCTCTCTCTCTCTCTCTCTCTCTCTCTCTCTCTCTCTCTCTCTCTCTCTCTCTCTCTCTCTCTCTCTCTCTCTCTCTCTCTCTCTCTCTCTCTCTCTCTCTCTCTCTCTCTCTCTCTCTCTCTTATAACGTTATGAATAGTCAATGATTTATTGTAAACTGCTATGTCGTCTGATAACCTGTAAGTGGAATGAGTTTGGATCTCTGTTAAAAAAGATCTGTATCATTCATAACAATTATTGTTTCTGCAGCGTGTTTATGGACCGTTTCGATATATTCACTGTCATTTTCGTGCGTGTGTGTTTTTCTGATTTTTATTTTTGTCTTTAGGGTATTCAGATAAGTAGATAATGATGTAACTGTTTTATTTTCTCCAGTATTATGTTCAGATCAACATTTCGTTTCACAAAAGTACCAAGAACAGGTTAATGGACAACAAACTTAACATTATTTATTTTATTTGTGTAATATTTATAAATACCGGTTTGCACTAAAGATTTTCAATGACAAAGGACAGTCACCATTATCGTGCAGCATTTTTTTATCTTGGTAATCCTCGTTGTAAGAGACATAAATTTTCTCTCATTGTAGATACTTCTAGAAGAGCCACATCATAAAAAGCAGTCTAACTCAATGTCATAGACAGGAGCTCTTCATATGTTAAGGGCTCCTTGTTGTCGCGTGCTTTAAACCGCTGACAATAAATTTACTCACATTTCACCTATGTCCACGTGAGTTCGTGTATCTGATTGGTAAACATGGGTATGCTAAAAGGCTTATCAGTAGTTTTTCTTGGGTCGGTGGTACATTCCAGCATCTTCCCGGGCTCTTTCTATTTCAATTATACTGGCCGGCGTGCATAGCTTATTGTGAGTAGAAAAATACCGATAAACTCACAAAACCATAAAACTAAAATGTATTCTTTCCAGAGTGACATAAAGAGCGAAGATGGAAATTTGTCAATCGAGGAAATAATACATATCAGCAATGTTTGATGCTGTCCATGAACTGTTAAATTTGCATTCCTGTTAATCATAAACAATATCTATAGTTCATTATTCTTTAAAATCTTTTATTAGATAGCTTAGTATTTATTTTTGGCCTGTGTTTTAACACACAATAAAACCACCTACACGTCCAGTCTCTTGCAGGTTTGATTAATACTTTATATAGCTTTTCACCGTTGTGTCTAAATCACAATAAAATAATGAGAATATGACCAAGTGTCAGCCTCCACACTCATTTCAAAAGTACAAGGTAGGAGCAACACCTTCGCAACTACTGAGAGTAGGCACACTCTAAAGAAATCAGCGGCAATCGTCAAGGGGTTCATCTCAGAGGTTGGAAGTATTGCAAACGTTCGAACACAGCAGTGCCCTATCTTAGAAAGTCGTTGCTCCGCCCCGCCCACCTATATTATCTAACAACGACGGATACTTGATTCTCTCCAGATAAGAATATACAATATTCTAGTTACCTTATGTCTGGAAAGAATTCCTTTCCCGTGTCGCATTCGTCGCTTGGTACGGAATCCGGGAAAGATCACTGGCTGGGTATCAGTAACGATCTTACAGACAGCTGGCAGAAGCTGGAAGTCACCGTGTATGTAAATGAATCATCGTGCACCTGTTATCGGCCATAGATTGTAGCTATTCAATATAAGGGCTCAAGACATCGGTCACCGGTCTCTTGGCACCTTCCAAAGGGCAGTCCACCTGTCAATCTAAACGGATTGACAGCATTGACTTGGGGACCTCGTCGACACAGTTTGATGTGAGGGTGCCTCATCGGCAGTCTTAAGCAGTATTTACAAGAGAGAAAAGAGTCAGATCTCTTCTGCCAAAAGACCAAAAAGAAGAAAGATGCATTATCGCCGTACAATCAAGGTGACTACAATATACAATTATCTCTACCCTCTTGAGGACTCCAGCAAATTACAAACTCTATTATTAGGTCCTCCCCTAGACAAGAAGATTTCAAGTTAGTACTGACTCCGCTCGAGTTCGAGAATAGGATAATGACGTATTGCTAGTTTTGCCCATGTCTAATTAATTCGGTGTAGAGCACGAGAAGAGGTACCGCGTGTCCATTTAAACCAATCTGCATAATCTCATTTGCATTAGCAAGCGGTTAAAGAGGAATCGGCATATTTTGGTAAGGCAGTAACTTTAATCTAACGTCTTCTATCCCTAATTTACGATCTAACCCCTTAAGTTCAGTGTATACTAAGATTCTCTCCAGTTTGGAAACTCTCTCGGAAAATTCTTAACGGCCTTGTTTCCTAATGCTAGTTTATTGCATCATGGTCAGGAGCTCTCATAAAGTTTTAGCAAAGGATCAGGATATTGGCAGGTAACATATAAGTAGATACATCTAACACATCTCTAGTAACAGCATCAGGCTTAGCATACCTCCCTGTCCATCCCCTACCTATCGTGGAAAACAGAGCGTCGCAATTGTGCATTTCAACGGGGTAATAGTTCTGCATTCCTGATAATTTTTAATCATTGCGGTAGAAGACGTGGTCCATGGTTACCATATCATGGTATTCTGCCCAGTTGTCGGTTGTTTCGTCAAGGAGGAATCTATATGTCCTAACGTTATTTAACGCATAGTAGTTGCATTTGCCAACAGGTTAAGATATATCTGCAGAGTGTACCTATGTCTGCTTGAGTTTCTTTTGAATGTTTATTTGACTTATATCCAAGGATTACATGTGGGATATTACCTTCCTTACCAGGAAGGGCTATGCCTAACTGTATAAATGGTACACATTTTTTTAATACCGTTCGTACCCATTTTCTTTTTGTTAGGCTTATTTTGGATTAGAAAGATATCCCTCATCTCTTCCTTTCTACCCACCTCTTTCAATATTGGGATTATATTGCCATGTACTATATTTCCACT
>JAEAOA010000547.1:727500-742500 GCA_016746295.1 Potamilus streckersoni | reverse complement strand
TATTCTTTATATGATAGGGTAGTATCATGGGAGACTGCATGGCTGTTTGTTGTTGTCCTGCATGCGTGATGTGTCAGTTGAAGCGAGAGAACGATTTCATCCGTCAGCATCCCAATGATCTCTAATGAGCGCACAAAGAAGATAACTTGAGCCTAGTACAAGAACTACAAAAAGGACGTTTCGGTATCTTTGACAGAATGCCGAACTGTTATATGTTTCATCAATTGAATGAAAACAAGAAACTGCTCGAAACCAATGCATTTTGGTTAGTGTTTACATTTATTTATTCTGTGATTGATTTCGCTTGAAATTGTTCTTCCACTGAAAGTACCATTTAGATAACGTACTTCATTTAAAATAAGTAATTTGATCTGCTCTCTTACTATTTGAAAAGGACGCTAATTTAACAGAAATAAATTACGTACATTTTCTTAGACTTATAGACATGCATGCATATACACACACAGATAGATATAAATATATATATATATATATATATATATATATATATATATATATATATATATATATATATATATATATATATATATAGGGGGTGTAACAGACAATAATGTGTTTTTATTATCTAATGAATTTTTCCACTTCTTCACAATTCTTTATGTACCAATTTTGCCAATTCCACCGATGAATGTATTAGGGACACTGAAATGTAAGAGATCAATATTAGTTTTAAGAATTAAAGGGAAGTCAAACACGTTGGATTCTAGGCTTCAAATATTTAGAAAGGACTAGGTGACATTGAATGCAATATTATCTCATCTCGATGAATATATGTCGTGGAGTTGCTCCAGTTTAAACTGTCCTACGGTTTACTATTAAACTTCATCTATAAAGAACTTGTTATGTTTTTAATCTATGAATCCAGGAAGGGAATGGTATGAACTAAGTCCTAGCATTACAAATAAAGACTGAAGTCCTTATTCTACGAATATCGTGTGACATGTTAAACATGTTTACACATATAGGGGTGATTTCAATATATGTTGCACTATACACTCTTTGAGCGTGTTTCCAATTCGAATTAGTCAGTCACATTATCATAGCATCGCATATTACATACCTGAACATAATTTGTTGAACATAATTTGTTCCGCATAATACTGCTAGTGAAGTATATACTTTTCATGATATACGTTTAGAAATTGCTGTTTGTTAAGAATCGATTGAATGCTGATTTTGTTTCTAGATTCTTTTATCAAACCCCTGTATCGACGTCAGCTTATTGGTAGTATTTCATAAACGACATTGTTTTCATATTGCTTGACGTTAGATACATATATCATTCATAACAACTAGATAGTATCTGAATAATAATGTCTTAAGTGGAGTCTTAAGCAAAACGATCAACACGAAATGACGCAGGCACAATTCTTTTCAAGATTAATCATCTGGAGAAACAATACATTCCAACTTGTGAATTTTACATGTGGACTAAGAAATGCAATATCTTTATAGTACTCATAAAAAAGTAAAGCAAAACATAAACTGCAAAATTCATGACACCATTCAAAATGATGATTTACTAAATCATTATACCACACTAAAATGTGGTGAAGAAAATATATTTGTTTAAATAGATCAAATATTCGTATATAGTGGGAATTGAACGAGGAATAAAGATCTGAGACTATATATGAAACTGGAGCTGGATGCAAAGTAGAATTCAAAAATGGGATTTAAAATCTTGTGATGACTCTCCATTTCTATATTTTAATGTGAGTCAATATTTTTGTCCTAGATAACATTATTTCTCATCGATATGTGTCCTTTAGATAAAATGCAAAATGCATCTCCAAAACAGATGTATTATATGAATCATGGTTCATTGTACTTGTAATATCAAAACGTCAGAGTTCAAAATACTCTCAAAAACTTTGAGGCCACTTTTAGAGATTCGTATCTGACAAATTGTTCTTTACAGACAATGCATTTAACTGAGAAGATTGCACAGCATTTGACACCATACACTATTTTAGAGTGTCTATTGCAGATTTGATAATCACCGTATGATGGCTAATAAAAGCTTCAAATAATAAATATGTGTACTTTAACCCATTAAGCAAGCAGTTCCTTGATAAGATTTCTTTATTTAAATTTATGTTTATATTTCTATCAAGTATTTGGTTTTTAGTATTCTCTGCGCATGATTATTTATCCGAGATAAAAGTTCTGGAGTACGTAACGTACATAATATGTGTCGCGTCGGACTTTGCGCCATGTTGATTCGTCCCCAGAATTTTTCTTCGTCCTAGATTTAATCAATATTTAAGTAGCATTGATTTTTATCATATTCAGGCAGTGGTATCACGTTTTCACTCGAAGATTATAACTTATATTTTAATAATGGTAGATAAATCTGCTGTTGTTGTAGGGTTTAACGCCATTATTAAGCACACGATAGGCTATACATGGCGGCCAGTAATAATGGTGGAGGAACAACCTTGGAAAACTAAATAACCACCTACCTACGAGAAGCTACTGGCAAGCTTTCTCACATACCCACATTAGCCAAATCCGAGACTCGAACCAACGCAGACAGATTTGTGATGGCAGTGATCCGTAAAAGACAGCGCTTTAGACCACTAGGCCACTCAGGGCCCCTTCTAGGATGAGGACTGAACTCATGGAATGTTAGGCAAACAAACATTACATTTGTGAACGATAGAATGGATCATTTGTGGTATAAAGCGAAATGTAAATACATTTTAATCATTTAAAATAACCGGTAATTGCAACACAGTTAATTCTCAAAAAGTGGATTCATATTTAGTCCGTATAAAGAGTACACAAATTCTGACCAATACAGTCAAAAATACTAGAAAATTAAATTCAGTGTTAAAGTTTCTCTTCAAGCCGCTTTATAATTTATCAGCGATAAAAATTAAAAATATGTGTCTTGCTTTTAAAAAATGTGTTTGACTACATCTGTTCTTTGTCATATAATTGGTTTGGCAAAATTCAAAACAACGTACTTCCAAAAAGCACATAATGAAATTATAAGATTCAAGATGCCTTGAACACTGATTAGGCACCAGACAATATGGCCTTAAAAGTGTAAAAATGCTAATAGTCGAGTACAGAGTTAATGAATCAAGACTAAATCATGCCCAAAACGTTTTTTATAAGAAATGTCCATCTTCCCTGAACCATAAATCTGCACATATTAGTGATCACCCACCATGTATAGTCAGTTGTAATTTTGATTCAACATCTATTGGCGGATAAGTCCAGTGATCTTCTTTCATAAACACATCAAATATTGTATGTTCTCGTTTTATCAAGAGCATTTTAAATATAGATCATTTTAAATAAGCTGTTAGTTTTATAGTATAAATTCGATTATGTCTTAATTAAATTCATTGGTAGTAGAATTTCTGAAAAATTCTGAAATCATGCTTAAGTTTTAAAACATAATAGCAATTAAGTAGTTTAGTAAATACTAGAGATTAATGTATAAATAGCATCCTTTCTCAGAATTTTCATCCTTTTGAACCTCCTAAGAGAGGAATTTTAAAAACTTTGATGGATCATCCATAGTTCGTCACGATTTGTCATGCCGGTTTGTATTATGTCATGTATGCATTGTGTTAAAATTACGTCACTAAGCTAGATTTGTTATTTGCTGATTCTACTTAACTACAAATTATTATTATTATTATTATTATTATTATTATTATTATTATTATTATTATTATTATTATTATCAGTAGTAATAGTAGTAGCAGTAACAGCAGTAATTGTAGTATGTTTATGGAGAGTATCGAAGTTATGACCTCTTGTTTTAAATATGGAGTTTGTATCAGCCAATAATATAACTCATGCTATATGGTCTTAAAATATGTAAAAGAAAAGAGAGAGGACCAACAAGTTTTATAAAATTCAACATATGTTTTAATTTCCCTAAATTACAAGGTGAAAATGTAAAATAAAGTTACGGTGTTGCTAATTAAATCCCAAACAATCATGACATTTCAAATACATTATCATATTGACTAAATTATGAATAAATGTTAGTGCAATTCCATGTTGTGGTGATGTGCCCACAGTCTTGTACTGATTCGAACTAATAAAATCCTAGAATATACCTTTTTTAAAATGTTGCCATAAATCCACATTGTTGTTTCCAAGAATGTTATTTTTGAGCACTTTCTGAGCACTTTTGTATTTCCTAAGAATAATCATTTTAATTAAATAATTTGCCCAAATGATATGATTTATATAACAATAACGCAAACAACAAGATAAAATATAGTTTTCTACTTGGCCATTAGTCACAGTTAACATTTCCTAGAAATAATCTATTACCTGAAGGAAAATGTTATTTTTGAGAGGTTAATAATGGTTAAAAGGTAACATCTAATAATTATAATTAAAAATTAGTTGATTAACATCATGCAAAGGAACATAGGAAATACATTCGTTGACTCAGGCAAAGAAAGTAAACCAAATAGTTAACCTGTACGTTTGCTATTTATTAGATTTTATAGTATTAAAAGACCACAGTAATTCAGGACATGTTGAAAATGAACTTGATTTGGGACAAGGTCAAGTCCAAAATACAATTATCCGTAGCATATCATGCAATGAAATTTTTTTTTAAAAAAAGTAACAAACACCGCAAATTAAAGACACTTAACAATATATAATATTCAGATAAACAATGTCGTGAACTAAATTAAGAATATGTTGAGAAATAGTAATGTTCACGTCAGGATCCACGACGCTGCTCAAAGTATTTGCCTAGATATCCATACAATATATAACAATCTGCAAGGGCATGAAAACTAATACCTTTATCAATACATGATCAAAACCATTCTTTACTACTGTTATTCTTTGAAACTATGTTTGTCTACGTATGCTATGAAAATGAAGCATACCTGTTTGCGATGATAAGATTATGCTTAACCGCTATAATGCATTCATATAAATAATGTTATCTTATTGGTGACGTTCCCATAAGAGACTTTAGATTCGTCGAACTTCTATTCCTTTCAATACCATTTTACGTTTTCTTGACATCAGCATTTACGTTGCTGAGTTGCCTGAACCATTTTCTTCCTATGAGCTTAAGCAAGATATTTAAACTGTGATTATTAGAGTTAAAACGAATGTGATCAACAGTATAGATGACTGACTGGTCATATGTTTTATATCAGAAAACCACCTAAAAGATAACACCACATGTATGTGTACAATCAAGAACATGGTCTTCAACAACGGGTGATATTGGATTTTGTTTGGCGAACATGTATATCTGATTCGTGATAAATAAGCTAGTTTAGACTTTTTAATATTCCTTCTTTGTCTAATTATTGGTTTCTAGAAAAAAATATTTTTTAAGTTAAATCATTCAAATGTTCACACATATTTTTTCTGTTTTAACTGTTACAGACATTGTAAGTATTGAAGAAGCTTTTCGTTAAAAGAGTCAAAACATTAAATACATTTCCATGGTGAATCGTTCGGAATATATTATACTAAGAACATATTCAAGTGAAGCTGCTTTGATCGTTTTAGTAGGATACATAATTTATAAATGTACACAGCATTTTATTCCTCAGAGTTATGTATGTTAATTATTTCCTGGTGTCCATTTTCCAGAAATTACAAAGGGAAATGTCTGATGAACAGTCTCACATCCCAATCCAGACATCTATCTATCCATCCATTCATCCACCTATCAACTATATATTTATCAATCCCTACTGCATCGAGACCTGCCACACATTTCAACAACATATTTCGATATTAAAGTCTACATTTCAGGCATTCGTTAGATCAGTTTGAGGTAGGCCTAATTGTCAGGCCGATCGATGGCTAGCTTTTAAATTTCAGTTTAAGTCAGTATTAAAGGGGACAGAGACACGACCTGAACAATTTTATTGTAAATAGTAGGGTAAGTAGTTGTTTGTGTATATAATCTATCCAGACTATTGTTTTCTTTGCATCTATTGTATTCGCACACATAATTAATACAATTACAGTGCTGTATTCCGAGATCAAATGGAAACAACCTGCACCCAAGTTGTTAGCCTTTTATACGATTAACTTACAAGAGTCATACTCATATTCAGTGTCAAGTAGAAAGATGTTTCAATGTGTAGCTCAAAATTGTGTGAATAATAACGGTTCGGGAAAGAAGATTAGTTTTCTTCACATTTCCAAAGGACCCTAAATGGAGATTTGTATGAGTGATCAAATTAAAGAGAGAAGGCTTAATTCCAAAGCCACACACCAGGAGACATTTCGAGCCTGAGCTAAAATCTTTGCTTTCTAACCTGATGCAGTGCCAACTCTTTATCATGTTTTTCTACTCCGACATCAATACAGAAGTCTGGAAACACACCGGCGAGTAGCATTCGACATAGGCCAGGGTGGAGCAGAGCTATATAGAAACGTAGAAATCTTGAGGTATTAAGCATTATTTTTTATGGTAACTTATTTATATGACGATGTGACAAGAAACTGGCTCAAATAAGGCTAGGTAATTTGTTGTACACTGTCATAATGTTACATTTTAAATGATGCAAGCATATCAGTTTAGAGTACATGAGTAACCTACCCATCTCTCCTTGGTATAAGTATTTAATAACTCAAAGCACATATTGATGTAAAGATTTCTTTATTGTATCAGTATATTTTTAAATAAATGCCATTTATTAAATCTTATTGAACCGTAATTTATTCAAATTAACAATGCTTTTATAATTTTTACTTGGACTAAAATTCAATTGACATAATAATCACATATAACTTATAATAAGCATTTATTAATATGCATGATTCATATATTATTAAGGACATATAAATTCAGATAATTATCATCAGACTCATATCAAGGCAAAGTTATCTATGAAATTAAGACACAGTACCTTACTTCGAGATTAATTGTCTTCTCACCTAAGCAGAGCCGTCTCCTTTACTCTCCATGTGTATGTGCCTCGCAAAGACATCTAAGTACACGTCCCTTGGGCAACTTTAAAGAGGACTTTACACCTACTCCAAGAGCCATGAACTTCGCCTCGAGCAAAAACTTAATCTGACTAGTGTTGTTTTGTAAGTCATTTATAAAACACGACTTCGTCTGAGAAACACTTTCCCAAGCAATTAACAAATCAGAACTCATGTTCGTTTAAGCACCGCTATTAACACACGCCCCTACATGGTTTGAAATGTTTTATATGTTCTCCCTCTCCATTAGTATGTCCATATGTGCAAAGTTTTAACTTCTGATACGTTTTCTATAAATACGAACGCTGTTTCCGCTATGTATCAAGCACTGACATTTCGAACAAAACCTCCATTTTCATCCTCTTTTCTAGTTTGGCTAACATTATTATGAAACAAAACCTCATGAAACAACCAGTAATGTTCATACGAGGTGTATTAATAAACTTAATAATTACTTTTGTTAAATAGTTGTAGAATTTGAAGTAACTAATAGCAGTAAAATTATACAAATATAAAAGTGTTCTCATTCCACCAGGATTTTTCTTTTGTGAGGAGAATAATTACCGACTTTGAATAAGTGTTAATCAATCTAACATAAGAAAATTGTAATATCCATATATAGTCATGGTCTCAAAGTATAACTTGCACAAAACATCATTTGTATACTTGATATCAAGCAAGAAACTGCAAAGTTATTGCATGTAGCATTCAACGGATCCTATGTATTCATACAGAACTTAGAGATAGTACAATGGTGGCATCTAAAGTCACATGTATATTTCATTCTGATGTGTTTGTTTGAGACGTTAGGAGTGATGCCATGCCTTCACAAGCCACTTAATGTCACTTTTCAGATGTTTTCAAAATAAGCACCTCTACATTCGTCAGAGTTTAGAATAAAAGAATACCATTGGTGAAATGTGTGTAAATTAAAAATTCCTGCAGGTATTCAAATGTTTTGGCCCAAAGAATGTATTCTCTATTCATTCTTGTTTATGTGCTTGTTTTTCAACACATTATTCTAAAACCTAATAAAAATTAAATTGCTTGTAAGGAAATATGTGCTTTGTCAGCTTGTTTATTCTACCACAAGGCACCAGTTTGTGTGCATAGTATGTTGCGTAGTTAATGTCATTTTCTTGTATCATGATTCGACAATAAATATTATTAAAAAAGGTTTCTGTTTGATCAGTATTTTAAGAGACCAACATAACTGACTGTTTATATCTGTCTTTTCGACAAACTGACTTAGGATCTGACCAGGTACCAACCGGTAACCATCTCTGTATGGTATAGACAAACGAAGGCGGCATACATCGTTTCGGTACTCGCATTTTGACATGTAGTCCATTTATGTACCTCTGCCAAACATTACCTTTCAGTTTATATTTATAGCCTAGATCATAAAGGAAACGTGTTGAACATATAAATGGGACCAACCACATACTGGGTACCAGTTAGATTATTACTACAAATAATCAGTCCTTGGTAAGTTATATTATCTTCTAACGCAATTCGTTCTGTCATCATTTAGCAGCATTGGCATAAAGAAATGATTTTGTCAAAATTAGCAAATAGATATCAAATGCATTTTTTTTAAAACATTGTATGTCATGGTTCTCAAATTATTATGATTTTCTTAACAAAAATCGAGAATTGACAGATGACTTAAATGGGTAACTACCAAAACGAAAATCATTTTTCTTTGTTCCACGTTATTTATGTGAAGAAGAAAAAAACTCATTTTAAAACAATTTTTATTTTAAATAATAACAACACTTTAATTTAAACTTGATTATTGTTAACTAATTTGAGCTATAAATTTTCTAAACTTTATTCTATGTTTTGTAAACCTGTGCTCCTCTATTAAATTGGTCATAAGATATACAAATAGTTTATAGAACATATGGTTATTTGGTGGTTTATAGTCATGGATTCCCTTCTCGCTCTCTCCAACACCTGCTGTCCTAGCGTACTCTGGGCCCCATTTCGCAAAACAACATATCTAATGTACGTTTTTGTGGTGGGAAATTGATATTTATACACGCCCACACACACACACGTGCACACACAACAAACACACTTGTGCATATTGAATATGGGATCGAAATGTAATGTCTGTAAAATATATTATGATCATCATTCCATGACTGAATACTAAAGAAATGGTCAAAATATATTTTAAAATGTTACTAAAATTAAACATGTTTTTAAAAATGATCAGTTTGCAGCATTCTCCATCGTAAGACCCAAAGTGGTTATAATAATAATGATATCCTTATCTGAACTGTGTAATGTATGCTGACAAGAAAAACATATCGTGTAACATATCAATCATCTCTGTGTGTTATTCACCAACTGGTTCGATTGCAAAGGTGGTTATTTCTTTGGTTATAGATATTAATTTTATATAAATTGTGATTGCTGTCAATTGTATATGGGTTATAAGCACGAATGGCAAATTGTTTTCGTCTGGTGATAAGAATAAAAACAAGACTCACCATATGAAAATATTTTACTATTCTTTACTGTGTTGTCACTGAAAACCATTACATGGAAAGAAATACGTAGGACTCAAAATTGATCTTCGGAAATTGATTTTGCAAGAGTAACGCAGTGATAACGACATTATAGCAATACATTTTAATCTTTAATGGCAAAAGTTTTGTAACAGAGTAGGAAGTTAAGACAATTATCGACATAAATATCCATGTTGACAAGTCACAACTATTGGACAAACATGTTGAACCTGTGTAAGAATTGTGCTAGAATCTATACAGCATTTGAGAGAATATGCATATAAGTAAATGCTGAATTAATTTTGTCAGGCATAAAAGAAATTATTATCATTTAGAAAGTAGATTAACTCTCATAGCTGTAATCTATAACAGGTCACAGCTCGAACTCTACCGATGAAATAAAAAATAAACACTTTCTAGCACAAAAAATATAATATCTCCTCAATTTATATCAACGACTCTAATGGCACCTAACAGAGATATAATGCGACTGACTTTTTTACAGGGACCTAAACCGAACTAAGACGTAACATCATTCACACGCTCAATGAACGCTTGGTTATTTCATCATCTGACAATCACAATACACGATGTAAACATATATGCTTTTGGCCACAACCAATCGTTTACGCCAGTTGTTTGGCAATATAAAATAATGCTTACGCAAGCCGCAAGTCAAATATACGTTCTAAATAATCATGATGTTTATATAAAAAAACATCAGTTCCCTTGAACATAATCAACATCGCAATAAAATATAATGATATAAATACGAAATAAAAAGAACTCGGCTTTTTACCACTTGGTCTAACAATATATATATATATATATATATATATATATATATATATATATATATATATATATATATATATATATATATATATATATATATATATATATATATATATATATAAACACCTTTTTGCGCACATTATATTAAGCAGTGATTCGTGGAGAAATCGAATCATGAATCATGTTGGCACCTGCTAAGATATAGCACAACTGATTTCCACGACCAAGTGATAGTTATTTATATGGCTTTTAGAATGAAGTTCAATAGTCCAAGTATGGAATTCAATATGTTCTTGTACTAGTCATATAATTTATACCTGACTTCTCCGCGTCAATATCATTTCGTAAAAGATTTATATATTTCCAACAAAATTACTAAAGTTTTATCTCATAAGGAAAACCTACAGTATCAGAAATGTAGAGTAAGCCACTACACTATCCATATTGTTTTAGTCTCATTTTCTTTATACATTTATATTTCATTTAAAGACAAATTGTCGATAATCGACTGGTGTTGCGAAATATATACTTTTTCCTTATGCAAGACATGGCATTATTTATAATCACTGGCTTTCAACAAAAGAAGGTGTCAACAAATTGTGCATATTTTACGAACAAAATTGTGATAAAGATCTAATATTAGAGTAAGGTAATGCTGATATCCAAGCACAAATATATTAAAAACATATTACTGCATTGCTTTGGTATTTTGCTTTTGATGTTTGTATCCACAAAGACATCTAAAATTCTCTACGGGAAAATGATTTGAATTGCGCTACGATGCCTTGCTTTAATTATAGTCCTATCTGAATGTCATCAAAAGTGAACATAGGCAATATAAATTGCGATGTTATTCACTTTCTCGGACACTTTCATTTATTGTTGTCACCTTTGTATTTTTTTAGGAACGCCATGAGAATTATCAATGACTGACAATGGTTCAAAAGGGCCGTACTTTGTTCTTCATTAAGCTTGATCATTTTAATCTGTTGACATACGTTAAGCTGAATGCATAAAAGAGGTGAGTTTATATCTTATTAGCTTTCCAAATAGAACATCATAAAATAATCTTATTCTAAATCTGCTGTGAATCTCTTCTTTTAGTATTTATTGGAGAAATAAATCAAATACTTATCTAAAAAGTAATTAAAAGCTCAGTATGACGCAAATTAATAGTGTTAAACTTTATTCACATCGTTTTCAACATAACTATAAAAAAGATGCAGTACAGTGAAGTGATGTACAGTAATCTTTAAGAAGAGTTATGCTGTGAACAGACTATTTAAAGCTGTCGGTGACATTGAGTTTTAGTCTGGAATTAGTGCAGTTGGTATGCAGCTACCTGCCGAGATAGAGAACGATGGTTGACGATATCGTGTTTTGTATGTTAATTTTAACCCGGTATTAATATTATTAACATAATAAGTTCTAATTTTAAAATTCAGTTTTAAGTTTGCAATTAAAGTGTAACTATTTTCTTAAAGTATGGATATTCGTTATGAATTGAGAGAACCAAATTTGAGTTTTATCTTTTAAAAAAGAAACATAATACACCGCATTGTTGCATCATATATGAGCGTATATTTATATAACTTTCAATTTTTTAATATTGTTAATAGGCTGATCTCTGAGATACACATGGAATGTTGTAGAAACATAAACACTTAAACACACTGTTTAAAACATTCAACACTTATATTGCCCTCGTTTTCACAATTAGCAGTCATTCCTTTTCTGTCCTTTTTCACGGACACATCAAGACTGTAGTCTGTACTTCGGACCTAAAATATCCTTGTTTCTTTAATATTTCAGTGTTTACTCTTTTTATATCATGTCGATTGGTACAATATATATCTTTATTAGAGACTAAGTCATGTCTAATAGAAATTTATATTTGCAGAGAAAATGAAAATAAAACTTTTTCTAAACCAAACAGTTTTTCTTAAGTTTTGTTTTAAAGTTGTTCTGTAATTTTCTGAGTTAATCTAGTAATTCTTTCAATTTTAATTTGTCCCTTCCTTCGAAGAAACCTGAGTTGCCTTTGAAAGTTATCCATGTCGACATTTCGTTGTAATAGACGTCTTGATTTTTTTGTATTACTTATTTTCTCTCTGATAGCATCATTTATGCATTTGTACTTATGATACTCGTTTTTGGTCATACTAATTCTTCCAGGTACTTTTCTTGTCACTAATCTCTTTGCTTATATCACCAATATTGTCGAGCTTATTGATTGCAGATGTTCCTATTCTATAATCGTTCATTTAAAAAAAATTCAAGTTTAGTTCGTTGAATCTCTTCTAATGATCTCTAAAAAATCCAGTCAAACTGACACTCTAAATCTACTACATCCCAAACAGAAGTGCATCTGTAGCTATTCGCTCAACACCTTAAATAATGTTTGTACATGTCCACCTTCATATGTTGCCACAATTGAGATGTAGTGCGTGCAATATGAAACTAAATTGAATGGTATTTATTGGCAGAGTATGATATAACGCTAAGATTTTCCTTTTCCAACTTTTGCAGTGCAGTAGATATCTTACGCACACAAACGCCCGCACACACACACACACATATATATATATATATATATATATATATATATATATATATATATATATATATATATATAATGGAAACTAAAGATATGTTGTTGTTGTTGTTGGGCTTAACGCCATTTTTCAGCACACGAAAGG
Organism: Potamilus streckersoni; assembly: GCA_016746295.1. Taxonomy (NCBI): domain Eukaryota; kingdom Metazoa; phylum Mollusca; class Bivalvia; order Unionida; family Unionidae; genus Potamilus; species Potamilus streckersoni. The sequence goes on along the minus strand of JAEAOA010000547.1, from coordinate 729,512 downwards.
CTATTCATGGCGGCCAGTATTAATGGTGGAGGAATAAACCGGGAAATCACCGGAAAGAACCACCGACCCACGAGAAGCTACTGGCAAGCTTTCTCACATATCCACATTCGCCGAATCCTAGACTCGAACACACGCAGACAGAGGTGAGATGGCAGTGATCCGTAATGGACAGCGCTTTAGACCACTTGGCCACTCGGGGCCCCAACTAAAGATATGTCTGATTTTAAAACAAAAATGAATGCTTCCTCGTATAAAATCAAAAATTGCAACATAGATTATGGTTGTCCAGAAACGTTTCTGTGTATAAATGATAGATTAAAGTTACGAACTAATTTTTTTTGGGGGGTAGACTGGATGCCAGGTTAAGCATTTCAAGTTATATACGTCAAAAATGTATCATACGAACTAGAAGCTACAGCGTGTATTTAAACGCGAAACAAATAGAAACATTGACGATTCAAAGAAAATCTAAAATCCATACAAGATATTTAAAAATCAAAACTGTTTTTGGTCCAAAATCAACCAACTGCTGAAAGAAACGGTTATTTGTAACATTTTTTTCTAATTGTCTTGATATGGCTAGCTTGGCAACTAATAATGAAAATAAACATCTTGTCAAAGAAGCTAATCTTATACCGGACTTTCATTGAAGTTACAATTGCGGTAGTGTCAGTGCATTAGGTTTCAGTATTCGGGTCTACAGCGTAGCGTGAGAAACAAGTCACATTAGTGCAGAACCTTATCTTAATATGACAGCCAACACTCTTATCTATGAGCGATTATTCTTGTGCTACTTTACTGTGTAAGTTTTGTATTAGAACGGATTTCGGTTTACCTATGTTTGAACATTGTAAGTAAATTTTTATTATTAGTAGTAGTAGTAGCTTGTAGTAGTAACAGAATTAATAGTAGTAGTAGTAGTAGTAGTAGTAGTAGTAGTAGTAGTAGTAATACGTTTGGTAGTAGTATCAATAGAAGTAGCATTATTGATAATGGTGATGGCACAATCATACTAGTTTCTTTTAGACGTTAACGTGACTTCAGATCCGTGGAACTTTTTGGCATTACTGTTGTCCCCGATAAACAAAAAAATTCGGAATTGTTTATTTACAATACTGTTTTTCCACTTCTACGAAAAGGTCTCTGGTGAGATCACTATGCCTTTTAAATTTTATTTGAACAATCTAATACTGATATGCATTAAGCTAATGAAATGCTCAGACTTGGAAACAAGAACAAATAGATGAGACAAAACGTCAGATATATTCAATAAAAATGTTGCATATTTATACATAGCAAGCTGGATTATATCCATTTGTCCATCCTTAAATTATGAACTATTGCATGCTACGAACCGATTCCTTGGTAACTAATTTGTCTTTAAGTATAGTAGTATGTGTTTATGTTCAATTTGGACTAAATTCCGTCAATTTGCGACTGCCTAAAACCTGAACAGTTACACAAGATAAAAATTAGAGACATTGAGTTTTCTACATGACGTTAGCATCTATGGCCTTCTGGTCTAGAACGTGATTTTTTTCATTTGACATTTCTTCGTTGATCAGGCTGGTCGTAGGGACGCAAGTGATAACAATGCGACAATTTCTCCCCGTTTTACCTTGTCCTCCACTGCTCTTAGAGAATTTCCAAAGTCCATGCCTATTTAATGTTATTTCCCATCACTTCTTCTGACTGCCTCTTTTGCTCTCACTGTTCCATGCAGGATGAGTGTGATCATACCATCTTAGTTTGGGTTTCTTTGCGGTGGTCAACAGATTTCATATGGTCCAAATGCACCTTTGATTCTAATACACACCACTTCATTAGACACGTGGTCTAAGTATGAGATTATCAGGATCATTGCACATCATCCCCTATATAAGGCATTAATTCTTCCCTCTAGTTCTACTCTGCTGTCAGATTCCATGTCTCACATATATACAGGAACACGGTCATAATGAGGGAGCGCATAAGCGTTTTCGTGACACAAAGCGTGACGCTGCTGTCCTTCA